>CAUYLG010027145.1:0-37821 GCA_963573385.1 Cacajao melanocephalus
TGATAGACTGGACAGAGAAAATGCGGCACATATACACCATAGAATACTATGCAGCCATAAAAAACAATGAGTTCATGTCCTTTGTAGGGACATGGATGAACCTGGAAACCATCATTCTCAGCAAACTGACACAGGAACAGAAAATCAAACACCATATGTTCTCACTCACGGACGGATGTTGAACAAGGAGAACACATGGGCACAGGGAGGGGAGCATCACACACTGGGGTCTGTGGCGGGGGGAACTAGGGGAGGGAAAGTAGGGGGTGGGGAGTTGGGGAGGGTTTACATGGGGAGAAATGCCAGATATAGGTGATGGGGAGGAAGGCAGCAAATCACACTGCCATGTGTGTACCTGTGCAACAATCTTCCATGTTCTTCACATGTACTATAAAACCTAAAATGCAATAAAAAAAAAAAACAAATGGATATCCAAGCAATAGGTATATTTTAAAAAAATGATATCCAATATGCATCCAAACATATTAAATTAGAATCCCCAAAGAAAGGACCTAAGCATCATAGCTTAAAAAACAATCCTTCTGTGTTTGAGACAAGCCTGGCCAACATTGTGAAACCCCGTCTCTACTAAAAATACAAAAAATAGCTGGGTGCGGTGGCACACACCTGTAATCCCACCTACTTGGGAGGCTGAGGCAGGAGAATCATTTGAACCCAGGAGACGGAGGTTGCAGTAAGCTGAGATTGTGCCACTGCACTCCAGCCTGCGTGACAGATTGAGACTTCGTCTCAAAAAAAAACAACAAAAAAAATGAAAAAATCCCTCTTTCTTGGTAATTCTGATCTGTAATTAGGATTAAAAGCCAGTGCTGTTGAATAATAGTAAAGTGCATAAAAATATATGAGTGAGAAAAAGTTGGACCTAGATTCTAATTCACATAGTGCTTATTAGCTGAGTAACCTTGATGAAATTTAACTTGCATAAGCCTCCCTTTTTAATCTACAAAAATTGTATAGGGGAGAAAAGATTTATTTTCCTTGTCTATCACTAGGTTCATGGCTGAGGCACCTATAACCAAAGACAGGTTAACAAGAGAAAAATGATATGGTCTGGATTTGTGTCCCTACCCAGGTCTCATGTTGAATTGTAATCCCCAGTGTTGGAGGTTGGGCCTGGTGGGAGGTGATTGGGTCAAGGGTGGTCCTTCATGAATGGTTTAGCCTCATCTTGGTACTGTTCTCATGAGAGTGAATGAGCGAGCTATCACAAGATTTGGTTGTTTGAAAGTGTTTAGTACCTCTCCCCTCACCCTCTCTTCCTCCTGCTCCAGTCATGTTAGTTGCCTTGCTTCCCCTTTGCCATCTGCCATGACTGAAAGCTCCCTGAGGCCTTCCCAGAAGCAGATGCTACCATGCTTCTTGAACAGCCTACAGAAGCATGAGCCAGCTAAACCTCTTTTCTTATAAGTTACGCAGTCTCAGGTATTTCTTCATAGCAGTGTGAGGATGGACTAATACGAAAAGCATGCATAGTTATTGAACATAAGTTATATAAGATGCAGGAGCTATCAGAAATGAAGAGCCAAGGAAACAAAGAATCCAGCATATTTTTCTGCAAAGTTTGATGAAGAGTACACTGTTGTGAAGTGTGACTGGATAAAGTGAGTATGATCTAATGGTAATAAACTGGAGGAAACCTAACAAGACCTGTTTGTTCAGCTTCTTTTCTGTGTCATATGTCCTCAGAATAAGGATGTTTCTTTCCTCTGGGTATAGGGAAAGTATCTCTGGAAAAAGGTCTATGGCCTACTTCAGGGGAAGGTCAGAATATTCTTTTCCAGGTTTTAGGCCTGCTTCCAGGGAGAAGGAGCAAAAGGGAGTAGAGACTAACTGATACGGACAGGAGGCAGGGAAATACTCAGTAGAAGAGGGTGGGGTCCCTGGCGGGAGTCCACCCACAAGCTTAGACCCACAGCCCTAAATGAGAACATGCATTCTGTTTTCCCACCCAAATGTTGTCTTTTCCAAAACCACCTTGGTCTGCTATGTCCCCCACGCTGTACCCATAAAAAGCCGAAGCTCCACTGGCAAGGAGCAGAGCAGTGCAACAGAGAAGGGGAGAAGAGGAGAAGCATCTGAATGTGGAAAGGAGTCTGGCCAGAGATGGCTGAACTCCAGGAGAAGACTATCTTCCCACTCCATCCCCTTTCCAGTTCCCCATCATGCGGAGAGCCACTTCCATTGCTCAATAAATCCTCTGCATACACCACCCTTCAATCCATTCATGTGACCTGATTCTTCCTGGATGCCAGACAAGAATTCAGGACACACTAGGTGCAGAAACCCAAAAAGGCTGTCATATTGACTCTTCACTGAGCTGTTTAACACTTAAGCTAACCATGAACAGCAAAACTAAAAGAGCACTGTTTGTAACACACACCCTCTGGGTCTCCAGAGGTCACAGACAACCCCTAGATGCTGCTGCAGGCCAGCCGGCACCCAAAGGCACTCACTCTAACTCCACTTACTTGTGTGTTCCCCCTCTCACAAGGGGTTTGAGCACAGTGGCTGCATAAACAAGAAACACCCCTGTAGAAAGTCCTGTGAAGGGGTCACAGGAACTCTCCTGTCTCATAACTTTATTTCTTCTACTGTTTCCTCCAATGTCAAGGTTTATATTTTTGAGTAGTGTGTCTTGAACCTCATCAGTAGGAGCTATATCACAAGGTTACAGTGAGGATAAAATGAGATAATGCAAATACAATGTGTGGTACCTAATAAGCCCTTAATAGATGTTAAACATAATTAGTATTCCCATTTTATAGATGATAAATTCTCAGGAAGGTTATGAAACCTTCTCATCAGAGCCAGTGCATAAATCTTTTTACATCTGACTATAAAAGTCAGAAATGAATATATAACAAATTAGGATTCAGACTCAAGGGTATCTAACTTTAATACTCATATGCTTTGGATTTTCCCATATTGTTTATTAAATGCAAGTGGCATTAAAAAAAAATCAAGGTAGATTGAAGTATAAGGAAAGAAGAAATAATCAGCTCCAAGTAAAGTTTGCAGTTGTGGTAAGAGTGACTAGGCAATGGGAGACATGTGACTAGGGTAAAATGTAGACACTTGCCTGTGTACACACAATTTCTGAGTACAATTTGGCAAGGAGTAACTTAGAACCCAAGGATTCAAACAATGTTCCTAGATATTTGTTGACATCAAGTCACCTAATTTAATCGGCACTAGAATTTATTGTTTCAATCTCAAATAGCAAGGGTAACTATTTTTTCCAAAAGAAATAATTTAAAAATCATCATGTAACAGCTGCTAGTTTGTATCTTCAATCTTAAGCCTTCCTATTTTTCAGATGTTTGTGTTCTTTTATGAGCTAGTCAGCCAGGTGCAGCCACAATAGGAGACAGAGAAGAGGCCCAGGAAGACAGAGTTTAGCAGGGCATGCCACACAGGGCCACAGGGAGAAGACACGAAGTTGGTCTGGAAGCAGAACACAGGAGACAGGGGAATATTCAGGCCACAACCTTTATTGGGGTTTCCTCAAGTAAGTCAAGGCATATCAGGATAAACAGTTTAGAATTGTCTAGTTTAACTAATTTCAGCAGGCTATAAGGGCTAGTTGTCTGGTACTGTGACCCAGGATAATTAAGACAGAGAAATATTGCCTTCTGTGGTGTATGGGCCAAACAAAGGCAGTAGGGCTCTGGATGGGTTAGTTTGTTTATCAAAGGCATGCTCCTGGCTGAGCCATTTGTTACCTCTTAAGAACTGACTAGCCCCAGGAAAGGCAGTCCCTCCTTTCCAGAAAGATTGGGATTTGTTTGTTTGTGTTTTTTTGTTGTTGTTTGTTTGTTTGTTTTTGGTTTCCATTGTGAAAGATGTCAAAACAGCATACTATACAGAAAACTTAAAGTGTGTATATAATACAATAGGAACTTTTAGTTACATAGTCACACATCAGACTATTTTCACATATAATTTGAGAGACGTCTTGAAACACAGTTATGTATAAATGGGACTGATTTGACTGACTCCTCATACAGTCATTGTCTACAATTATGTGCTAAATCAGCTAATTTCCAATGCCAAGAAAGCTGGGTGATTTGTGTATATTTTCTGATGAAAAGTTATGAAAACTCTTCTAATTAGGAGTGATTTTATATATGCCTTGTTTTATAAATACCTGCCTTTCCTTTATGACTGTTATTACTACTTTATGAATATTGGGGTGAGGTGGGAAGGACTCTTGTTTTGTCAGGCGCTCCAAGAAATGAGACCATCATATCTCCCCATGGGATGGGTGTGATCAGGACCCCAAGCCTTGGGACTGAGCCAATGATCCTATCTCACTGACTGCTTCACCTTTTCCTTATTGAGACAAGTTCTGTCAAAGCTGCTGCTGCTGTTCAAGGGTGACAGAACGTGACCTCCATAGAGCACAGGAGAATTCAAGACAAATTGAAATTTCAGGTAATTTATTTCAAGTTAGAAAATGTAACAAAAGTTTTTTGCTGATAAGGAGGCTCTCACCCATAATCAGAGCCATTAATCTCTAAGACCTAACTGAACAAAAAGTATTATTCACCTAAAATGTAATATTCTCTTGGTGGTGGAGAAAATATTCACATTTGTGAAAATGGTGGATACAGAAATCATCTGAATTTCAATTATTGAAAATACACCCATTTATTGAATAATGACTAGATCTAATGCCCTGGACTAGGATATTGTAAGGAATAGGCAATGCTTAAGATATGGTCTTTGCCTTCAACATACTTGCAATCTAAAAAGGGAAAGACCAAGTATGCAGGGTAGGATCATCAATATTTTCATCAGTATAGGAAGAACCCCTCAACTCCACCTCCCTTATCCTTACTTCTCTGGTACAAAAGTTCCAACTCACTTTCCAAAATTTCCTTCCTCTTTGAAAGCCTCTCCAGATCTCTCAAACATGGAGTCACACCCTCCTTGGTACTCTTCCTGCAACTTGTATTTACTTCTCCAAGAGCACCCATTAAATTGCATAGGCTGGGGCTGGGTGCAGTGGCTATCGTCTGTAATTGCAGCACTTTGGGAGGCCGAGGCGGGTGGATCACAAGGACAGGAGTTCAAGACCAGCCTGGCCAAGATGGTGAAACCCCTGTCTCTACTAAAAATACAAAAATTAGCCAGGCGTGGTGGCAGGTGCCTGTAATTTCAGCTACTTGGGAGGCTGAGGCAGAGAACTGCTTGAACCCGGGAGAGGCAGAGGTTGCAGTAAGCTGAGATTGCACTACCAAACTTCAGTCTGGGCCGCAGAGCAAGACTCTGTGTCAAAAAAACAAAGAAAATTACACAGGTTGAACATCCCTGATCTGAAAATCTAAAATCTGAAATGCTCCAAAATGCAAAAAGTCAAAAGGTTTTGACCTTCTGAATACTAACATGATGCCACAAGTGGAAAATTTCACACCTGATCTCATGGGACAGGTTTTAGTACAAACACAGGTGCGTAACACACAGTTTATCCAGCATCCCCAAAGAAAAAACAAAATTACCTTCGGGTTACATATGTCGTATAACTTGGATATTTGTCCTTGCCCAAATTTCACATTGAATTGTAATCCCCAGTGTTGGAGGTAGGGTCTGGTGGAAGGTGGTTGAATCATAGGGGTGCTTTCTCATGAATGGTTTAGCACTATCCTCGTGGTGCTGTTTTCATGATAGTGAGTGAGTGCCTGCAAGATCTGGCTGTTTAAAAGCGCATAGCACCTCCTTCCTTGCTTTCTCTCTTCCTCCTGCTTGGCCATGTGAGATGTCTGCTCCCTCTTCACCTGCCACCATAATTGTAAGTTTTCTGAGGCCTCTCCAGAAGCCATGGAGATGCCACTATGCTTCCTGTAGAGCCTGCAGAACCGTGAGCTAATTAAACCTCTTTTCTTTGTAAGTTACCCAGTCTTGGGTATTTCTTTATAGCAACAAGAGGATGGACTAATACAGTATGCAAGGTATTATATGAAACATAAACGAGTTTCCTGTTGGGTCCCATTCTGAAGATGTCTCATTATGTATATGCAAATATTCCAAAGTTCAAAAAAATTCAACATTCAAAACACTCTGGTCCCATACATTTTGAATAAGGAATACACAACATTTATTGCAGTGTCTGTGTCCTCTTTCATACTCCTCCAATTAGAACATGAGCTCTTCAAGTTGTAATTATCCTTTGAGTAATCTTTTCCCCTTCTGCAAGCCCACAGTTGCCTTACAGCACACGTTTTGGTATAGGAGCTCATTATAACTGTTAAATGGATGAAGGCATAGATTATTGAATGAATTGAAGACACATGAAAATGTACAAGTACAGTTTTCCACCCAGTGTATTGGATCTTAGTCTTAGTTGGGCTCTGCTTAAACATCAGTGGCATTTTGTTTGTACCTCAGGTGTCCTAATTTCTAAGCACAACAAATTACCCCTGACTGGATTGCCTTAGCTAGCCAAGTGGAGAAGAACATGCCAGCTGCCCTCCAAAATTTTATCTAAGAACAGAGCTGAAGCAAAACCAACTTCTCAGAACTGGAAGGAGTTTGTACTAGAGAGAACAATTTTCTGGTAACGTCTGCTTTTAAATGATTCGCATTGGCTACAATTGCCAAAAAATAGTGGACTCCACCACGGCACTTGTGCTTAAAGCTTGGATTTTGAGCCGAGAGAATTAAAGTGTTCAAATTTCAGTATTGGTTGGCTTGACATTCTTTCTACCTGAGCATTTTGGCTATTCAGTGAACAGCTTGCATAGCCTGTGTGGTTTCCATGGAGCCCATGTTAGACTGAATGCTACTTAAATCTTCCAAATCCCTCTGTTAAAGAATTTTATCCCACTCTCTGCTTCTTCCAACAAAATAAAATTTGAATGATGGCAGTCAGTAGGTAACACAGAACAAGGTATGGATTTTCAGTTTCTCAGTTTATAAAACAGAGATATGATTTCTTATTTTCTAACATTTTGCTAAGAATCTTATCAGTAATTAGGTTTTGATATCTGTAAAATACACAGAATTCCTTAGAATTAATGCTATCTGGTGTTTCTAATTTGAAAAAAAAAATTACCTTAAGATATCTATAATAAAACACACCAATAATATCTGGCAATTCTGCTAAATGCATAATTTTAAAAATATTTTTTAATTTAAAAAATAAATACATTAGAAAGTAACACCTTGATTTCTTTCTCTCTGGACTAGAAAGACAATTCCGTGTTGTTATTGCAGGTCTTTCTTTTGCCTTAATCATTGATTCATCTTTAATTTATCAGGCAGCATTTTCCCAGGGGATCTAAGACACTATTTATTTTTAGTATGAGAGATTTGTAATTTTTTTCTCTCTGTTTTAAAAAAATATGCGATTATCCACACGTAAACTAATAAGAACTGTCGTATTGGTACACATCTCAGCTTTACTGCCTAGAGAATTCTGTCCCTAAAAACGGTACAAACAAATGGTTTGTGGGAGAGCGTGTTTGCCCTCCATTATGTTAACAGCAGAATGCCAAGATATTTCCTCGAGAGCTCATTGGAAATCTGTCACCCATGCAGGTACCTAAATGTTTTTAAATACATTTATTTCAACCTATACTGAATGTTGAAGTAATACATTTCCATAATTTTAATATCCATTATGTAAAGTTCTAATACCCTTTCCTTGTTTTACATTTTTCTTCTTTTAAATCTCAGAGGATATCCCATTCTAGTTGAACAGGAGTCAGTGAACAAGTCCATATGAATTACCCTTTGCAGGTCTTTCATATTATAAATTTTGATTATAATCCTTTTTACCTTGGGACCAGAATGTTCTACTTATTTAATATATTTCATAGTCAGTGTCACTGATGACCTGATAAATATCAAGACAGCCCTTTTCAGTTTCCATTCTTTTTATTTCTCTCCTCCGTATGACATTGTTGACCATATTCAGCTCATATTCTTTTCTACCTTGGCTCCTATGACATGCCACATTACCTCAGTGTTTGCTTTGCTATTCATTCTTCATCATCTAAATATCCTCTTTTTCTCTTCTTGGCTCCAGTTCTTCCTTCATGTGATCTAAGTTTAGAATCGTACCACCTTTCTTCTCAGCTATCTATTCTCTCCCAGACCTCCTTTAAAATTAACTTCAGCAGACAATCTGAAATGTGTCTAAAGTCCTGAATCAAAAATTAGGAATTTGGGGTTAAAATAATGTAGGTATATTATTTTATAATTTTTCCTCATGTCTATGCAAAAAAAAAAAACCCACACATACACACACACACACACACACACACACACACACTTAACAGCCTAACCAGCCTCATTAAGTGTTTCCAAAGTTTGTGCACACAAGTTTGTCTTTCCATATTTGGTCAAGCTGAGTTCTCTCTGCAGAATTTGAAATTTTATTACCCTCTTTTTCTGTTTCATTTACAAATGTGTTAAATAAAATAAATTCTAACCCCAGTCTTTGGGGGGGGTGTTAATAATTTATATATCCCCAAGGTATAGTTTATTTCTAAAAATCATAAATGCAATGTTTAGCGACCTTCATTTATTATTTAATTGATTTTCTTGATCTTGTGAACTAAAATGCAGACCTCCCTTAAGTTGATCCAATCTCTCTAGAGATGCACACTTTCCTTCAATGTTCTGATTCTATGGAATCGTTACACTATAGTTTACAACACACACACACACGTACACTGGGACCTATAGCAGGGTGGAGGGTGGGAAGAAGGAGAGGATCAGGAAAAATAATTAATGGGTACCAGGCTTCATGCCTGGGTGATAAAATAATCTGTACAATAAACCCCCATAACATAAGTTTACCTATGTAACAAACTCCACATGTACCAATGAACTTAAATAAAAGTTTTAAAAAAAAAACAGAAAAAACCCTTGTTTAACTTATTTTGTATACACTTGAAGTCTGTTATAGGAAAACAGGGAAGGACATTAACAACACAGATAGTAATCACAAAATTTCTTTTAAAATGTTAATGACATTACAATATCATTATGTATAACAATGAATACAATTTAATGTATTTATACTCAATTTCATTTATATTAATGCAAAAATAACCAATCTCCATTAACTGATCAAATCACTCCTGTGAAGCAGGATGATAGGGCACATAATACATGGCATGTTGGAGGAAGTTTGAACATTCATGAATTTCAAAGTTACCTTAAACCTGTCTCCAAAATCACTTAAACAATTTTGTATATTTTTTCAGAAAGGAAAAGCTGTTAACATTTGATGCAGTAATTGGTTTGGGGTTTTTTTGTTTGTTTTGTTTTGTTTTTTGAGACAGACTCTTGCTCTGTCTCCCAGGCTGGAGTGCAGTGGCTCAATCTCAGCTCACTGCAATCTCTGCCTCCTGGATTCAAGCGATTCTCCTATTTCAGCCTCCCAAGTAACTGGAATTACAGGCATACACAACACGCCTGGCTAGTTTTTATATTTTTAGTAGAGACAGGGTTTCACCACGTTGGCCAGGCTGGTCTCCAACTCCTGACCTCAGGTGATCCACCTGTCTCTGCCTCCCAAAGTGCTAGGATTACAGGAGTAAGCCACTGTACCTGGTCTGATGCAGTAATTGTTATTGCCTCCAGAAATAGTTTTCTATTCATGTTATTTCCATCTCTCTTTCTCCCCTATTCCAAATTCTAATTCTAATTACAACTTAATTTTCTAGGAGTTGTATTAGTCAAGGTTCACCAGAGAAACAGAACCAATAGGATGATAAGGTGTGTACGTGTGTGTGTGTGTGTGTGTGTGTGTAATTTACAACAAAGAATTGGCTCATGAGACTATGGAGGCTAAGCAGTCCCACTGTCTGTCCCCTGTAAGCTGGAGACTCACGAAAGCCAGTGGGGTATTTCTGGGAACTGAAGGGCTGATGGCGTACGTCCCAGTCAAAGGCAGGAGAAGACTGATGGCTCAGCTCAGGCAGGCAGAAGGAACAAATTCCTCCTTTTTCTACCTTTGTGTTTTACTCAGGCCCTCCACAGATCAAGGATGCCCACCTACATTGGGGAGGGCAGTCTACTTTACTAAGTCCAATTCCATTTCTAATCTTGTCCAAAAACACCTTCACAAACATCTCCAGAAACAATGTTTAACTATCTGGGTACCCTGTGTTCCTGTCGAGTTGACACACAAAATGAGCCATCATATGGGAGCTAAATAATGAGAACGTAAGGACACAAAGAGGGGAACAACAGACACTGGGCCCTTTGAAGGTAGAGGGTGGAAGGAGGCAGAAGACTAGAAAAAAATAACTATCAAGTACCATGCTTATTACCTAGTAATAAAATAATCTGTACACCAAACCCCCATGATATGAGTTTACCTATGTAACAAATCTGCATATGTACCCCTGAACCTAAAATAAAAGTTAAATTAAAAACTAAGCATTTAATAAATGAAAAAATTAACCATCACAGGGATATACCAAGAAATAAAATATTTTTATTTAGTTGTTTTCATTATTGTTAAGCAACAACTCTGTATTCCCAATTAAAAACCTAGCAGTTGTGTGTATGTGTGCACATGCACATGCATGCACGTGTGTATTGATAAGCTGATTCTAAAATTTAATTTGAAATGTACATGGACAAAAGCAATGATCATTTTTAAAAAGAACAAAGTTAATAGTCTTACATTATCAGATATGAAGATTTATTATGAAGTTGGAATAATTAAAACAGTATAAAATTGGTACAAGAATGGAGAGATGAATTAGAATATAGAATTAAGAAAACTACTCATCTCTACACAGTCAGTTTTTATTTACTAATAACAAAGTTACCACTGCAATACACTGAAGGAAGTATTTTAATAAATGGTGCTAGGTTAATTTACATTCATAGAGATTTAATGAATCTTGACCTTCATATCATACAGAAAAATGACCTCAGACTTAAATATGAAGAATAAAGCAACAAAGCTTATAGAAGTAAATATAGAAGATTATCTTTTCCTTTTTTTCTTTCTTTTTTTTTTTTTTTAGAGACAGATTCTCACTCCATCACCCAAGTTGGAGTGCAGTGGTGCGATCTCGGCTCACTGCAACCTTCACCTTCCAGGTTCAAGTGATTCTTCTACCTCAGCCTCCCAAGTAGCTGGAATTACAGAGATGAGCCACCACAACCGATTAATTTTTGTATTTTTAGTAGAGATGCGGTTTCACCACGTTGTCCAGGCTGGTCTTGAACTGCTGACCTCAAGTGATCTACCTGCCTTGGCCTCCCAAAGTGCTGAGATTACAGGTGTGAGCCACCACACCCAGCCTAGAAGAGTATCTTTATGTCCTCAGACTAGACAGTGCATTTTTAAACAAAACACAAAAAGCACTAATCATAAAAAAGAAATTGGCAAATAGGATTTCATTGACATTGAGAACTTCTGCTTATTGAGACACCATTAGGAGATTAGAAATTCAAGACACAGTGAGAGAAAATATTGGCAACACCTACATCTGACAAAAACTCATATCACAAATATATAATGAATTCCTACAAATCAAATAAGAGAAAACCCAATTTTAAAACATGGGCAACATACTTGAACAAGCACTTTATAAAACAGGATATACAAAGAGCTAATAAATGTATGAAGATGTGGTCAATACCATTAGTCATCAGGGAGATGCAAGCTGAAACCATAACAGATAGTATTTTACACCCACCAAAATAGCTAAAATGAGATTGGTAATACAAAGTATTGATGTGAATCTAGAGCAATCAGAACTGTCAGACTGTGCTGATGAAAATGTGAATCAGTACAGCTACTTTGTAAAACATTTTGGCAATATCTACTAGAGCTAAACATGCACCAACCATGTGACACAGCAATTCTGTTCCCAGATATACTTGATAGAAATGAGCATATATGTCCATCAAAAGATATGTTAAGAATGTTCATATTAGTTTTATTATAATGGCCCAAAATTTGAAAAACTACAGCACCATACAACGACATGTTCATCAACAGTACAACAGATAAATAAATTGTGATATAGTCATATAAGGAAACACTGTGTAGCAATAAAAAAAGAATACACAATAGCTTATATGAATTAGTATGAATTAATTTTTTAGACATACTGTTGAACTAACAAGCTAGATACAAAAGACTTCCTAATAAGTTCAAGATCAGTCAAAACTACCCAACAGAAGTTAGACTCAGAATAGTGACTGCTTTTTGGCAGGGGAATATCTACTTGAAGAAGACACAAAGAACCTTCTGAAGTACTGGGAATGGTCTACATTTTGATTTGGGTATGATTACCTGAATGTTCCATATTTTTAAAACCTATATGCTTAAGATTTGAATACATTTTCTGCATGTGTGTTATATTCATAAATAGGAGGAGGAAAAGGAAGAGATTGGGCAGGAAAGAGGCAGAGGGATGAGAGGGAGAGAATGAAGTGAAGCAGGTATAGAAACAATCATGAAAACTCGTGAATTCAACCTGCTACAAAATAATTACATTTATGAGAATATAGATGTTTTCTTCATAGAACCATCTCAGACAGCCTTATTTAAATTGGCTTTAATAAGAAAAAAGACAATGTAACATAAAAACACTTTTTTCTTCTTTGATTAAAAAAAAAAGTGAAGTCACAGAGCATATCCTAACTTTCCATATGCTTTAATTTGCTGTAATCTGTTTTTATATTGAAAGGATTTTATAATTTTTAAAAATTTTAACATTACCACATGTATCTAGCTGTATAACTTTTTTACCATAATTAGAAAAGCTGAATTCATAGCCACAGAGGTCAGAGGGTGTATTTACACATATGTAAAATACACCATTAAATTAAAAAGTTGCAAATTTTAGATGATTCGTCTTTTTATTAAATTATGCTGCTTTCTAGAATTGAACATTTATCTGTGTTTTTGTTCAAGTCTATTTGTGATACCAATGTCATATTAAATCAATTACAGATAAATCAATTAACATCTTTATTGACTATTAGTTATAACACTAAAAGTGCACCTTTAGCACACTATTAGTGTATTGTGCTTTAGAGAATATGTAAATTGTTTGAATGGCATTGTTTATTTAATATGATTCACACTTTTTTTTTCAAGACTGAGTTTCACTCTTGTTGCCCAGGCTGGAGTACAATGGTGTGATCTTGGCTCACTGCAACCTCTGCCTCCTGGGTTCAAGCGATTCTCCTGCCTCAGCCTCCTTAGTAACTGGGATTACAGGCACCTGCCACTACATCAGCCTTATTTTTGTATTTTTAGTAGAGACAGGATTTCACCATGTTGGCCAGGCTGCTCTCGAACTCCTGACCTCAAGTGATCCACCCACCTCGGCCTCCCAAAGTACTGAGATTACAGGCGTGAGCCATAGCGCCTAACCCCGGTGGCATCTGAGTTCCCCCTTTAATAATTAACAAGCAATTACATTAAACATTTGTTCGTGAATATCTGAAAATAAACAGCAAAGTTTTATTCACAAGGAACGAATATAATACATATAGCTTTAAAATAAATAGTTTGAACCTAAGGTAGCAAGAGTGATCAATTAAATCTAATTTCTATCCTTAATTTTGTTTTTCAATTTCTTAAGAAGAGCAATGTAGCCATTCAATATAATAGTGCAGACACTGACTGTCTTTGCTCTGGATTATCTTTTTAAGCATGTTTGTATGGCAAACAGCCTTAAAAGAAATAGTGTCTCCCTATGGAACAAAGAGCAGGTTTGTTTACTGGCCAGCATGAGAAAGATAATGTCTCCCTCCAGAGCAAAGGTCTGGCAGGTTTACTTTCATTCTAGTACAAAAGATCAGGGTCCCCAGAGTTTAGAGCTCTTCACTTGTGACATAATCCCTCTGCATGCTCCGCCTCCACCTGAGTCTCTCACATCTCAAGGGAAACAGACCAATACCAACATAAATCTCATGTTCATTTCTGTGCCATGAATAATAGTCCTGTGTCTCTAACCCAAGAGTCTTGTGTTTCTGTATTTTAGGTGTTTTTTTCCTCACAAAATCATTTTGGCAAAATTGTGTTTCTGTTTTGTGTCTGTATCCATGAACCGGGGGTAGTCTCACTGGCTAGCTTACAAACAGGGGTCTTGACAATCTATAGTTTTTATAAAATAGGCATTATACAATCAAGGATAAACTGTCTTTCCCCAGGCTTTGCCTTCATCTAGTCATAGAATTAGACCAGAGCAGAGTTAGTATTATCATTTCAAAGGATTTGATTGGGGGTACCAGGCTCTGCAGTCAAATGCAGTTCTCTCTAATACTGGTCAAACTGACCAGACCAACCAAAACATATCCTAACATTTTACCTTTTCTAATGCTGGCCCCACTAATCGCTGCCCATGTCACCTGTTTGCTTAAATACTTTTACTTCCTGATGTTTCTAAGATAAAATCATAAGTGTGGCACATAGAGCCATACTTAACATGGGAAAATCTTTCTAGTCTCATTTTCTTTTCCTTCCTCTGCCAGAGCTGCTGCTTCATTACACTTTACTCCTTAGATGTTACCAATCTTCTCACTACTAGGAGGTTCTGCCTGTGCTTTCTTTTTCCTTAGAATGCCCTGCTCTATGGAGTTGGTCAGAAATACATACTGAGAGACTGCTGTGGGCCAGTAAGCCTGCTCAAGGTGACAGTAAGTGCCTGTCCTCATGGAGGATACAATCTGAGAGATCCTCTTGTTTAGTGAACTCCACTCTGCCCTTTAAGCACTAGCGCAGGGCCTAACTTTTTATGCTGGGCTTTTTATATTCATATTTTGGTAGAGGTGGCCTCGCTGGCCCAGGCTAGTCTCTAACTCCTGAGCTCAAGTGATCCTCCTGCTCAGTCTTGTAAAGTGTTAGGATTACAGGCGTGAGCCACTCTAGGTTGGGTTTGACTCATGTTTTATTTCGTTTATTTGTAGCCTGTGGCCTAAATGACTTAAGGCGTGGTTCAAAGCCCAGAGGCAAGGATCCATCTCAACGTAAGTCCTTACTTTTTATCCAGGGTGTTACAGATAATCTTTGATTAGGAGCTACAGCCTTATATAAAGGAAAGATCATGTGATTTTACAGAAGCTGATTAAAGGCTGGGCCAGTGGTACAGGTGCCCTGGGATTCCAGAATATAAGGCACGCCAAAACATGAATGAAAATGTAAACAGATGAAGAAAACGTGGAGGGTTTTTTGGTTTTGTTTTATTTTACTTAAAATTTCTGTCTGGAAAAATACTATAAAAGGTTGAGAAGAATTATTTAATGTGTTGTAGGAGATGAAGTGTTAGTAAAAAGCTGATAATAATTACTTTCTCAGAAAATGGAACCTATAAACCACAGTGCTTTGATTTTTATGAGAGATATGTCAGTTTGAAGGCAAAACAGGAAAAGCTGGCCACTGCTATTAGAGATCTTTCTTCTTCCTCCCTCCTCCCCTGCCATCTGTCAGCCTCTCTGTTAAATAAATAGTCCAAGAACTTCTGTTTGTTGGTGTAGGTGGAGAAGATCAACACAGTGTTTTATTCTGGCCTTGTGCTTTGGCGTGGCATAGACTTTAATTTGGGTAAAGGGGTTTAGCCTCTCCAGGCAAGACCAGCTACAAAACTTGCAGGACCCAGTGCAAGACAAAAACAGGGGCCCCTTGTTAAAAAATTATTGAGAATTTCATATTGCAACAGCAAAGCATTAAACCAAGCATGGGGGCTCCTAAGTATGGGCCCCTCTAAGTGTGGGGCTCTGTGCAACTACAGAGTTTGCACCCTCATAATACCAGCTCTGCCTCTAGGCTTCATATTCCTTATGTAAAAATTGTTGGTAAAAATGACTCATTTGAAGAGCACTTGTGAGGGTTGCATGAGGCACATGGTGAAAAGTGCCAGGCTTATTGTAAGCATTCAGTAATTATTGAGTCTCTTCTTCCCCTCCCTCTCCGCTCCTTCTCTGCCTTCCCACACTCTTCATTGTTATACAGATAATACGTTAAATACACCTCTGCTATTGGTTAAATTAACTGTCAAAGAAACAAATATAATGTACATGTGGATAATGTTAGAGATAATTTTCTATAATAACAAAGATAGTACAGGATGATTGAAATCCATGAATTATCTCAAATAATCTCCTAAGCCATAACATAAAACTTCTCCCCATCAATTACTTTTTAATGAGAATTAATAGGAATCAATTTCTCTAGTGCCATATTTTACAATTACACAATATAGTGCTGGAATTAGAATAAAGATCTCTTCTTAGTTCAATTTCATATACATTAGAACACTCTCCTTTAGTTATCTTAAAATTCACTGCACACTCACAAATGGTATCTCTTCTGTATGTGTATTTTTAACAGACAATAAATCATAAGAATTGGTTTTATTTTGTTTATTTTTTTATAGTCATTCCAGACAATAGCAGATAGACACTGTATACCAAGTGTTCTGAATAGAAAACTTAAGCATTTTATATGAAGTTCTCTCCTGAAAATATTGAGAAAATGCCAAAGTGTCTGTTATGTAAATTAAATATCAGCCTTGGGCAGCTTTGAGTTATGGGTCATTCACATTATACAGTAAAATGTTTTACTTTCTCTTAACTAGCACAAATTCCCTCTAGACCTAAAGTAAGAGTATCTCACAATCATTTATTAAGTACAGAAAATGCAAATGACTATGCCTCTTAAATCCAGTCGTGTCACAAAAGAATACATATTTTACAACATTGAAAATTATATTTTCACATTCATTTTCCAGTGTTTTTGTTTTAATTGTCAAAAGAGTTGATGATGCTTTTCTTTAAAAATTTTTATGCCTAGGAAATACATGTTATAAAATTAAATTTTAACAGAGTAAGAAAATATCCCATGTATCTTATAAACATGTTCATCATTTCAGTTTATAACATGAACATATGCCAAGAGATTAACTCTGTTATCTCCATAGAATGTAATCAAACATTATGTGTTCATAATATATTCATATTATTATATAATATATAATTTATATTAAAATGAAATTAATATGATTTATATTTAAAATATAAACTATATTAAATATTATATGACTATATTTTTCATATATAAAATAACAAACATAAATACATAAAAATTCAAATAATGTATGTGTATCTAAGAAGAATAAAAGATTGTTGATCTTTTTCTACCTATTACTCACCAGACTTTAAATAGCCCCCAAAGTCTAGAAGTCTTTTTGTTCTCCTCTGGTGTTGTTATATAATGAAGCCTTTTCTGGCAGCTTTGCCCCAGGCAGGAGTTCAGTGGTGTAAGAGCAACCCAAAAGTCTACAAGTATAAATGCATTAATTTAAAATGAGGATAATAATTCCTACTCTGCCTACCTCTGAATGTTGTGATGAGGATCGATGAAGATAAAATGTAAGAAAGCTGTCCTCAAGCTCTAAAGCTTTCTATAAGTGTGTGGGAATACAGTAAAAGAGTGATACTATCATTCCTAAATATTGTCAAACACCACTTATTAAGTGCGTACCTGCTCTGTTTCAAGTATAAACTGTTAAACTAAAGTAGTGGCACCAACACTGTGGTTACAAGTTAGGATGCTATGGCTTTCTTTAGAAACTATGTACCCCTCATGGAATAAAATGATACTTTTACCAAGTACCCAAAGAAATGTTTGTTGACTAATGTAAATGGATGAAAAAATATTTATTTTGTTTTACCTATAATGTAGAGCTAGTAAGGTAGCTTTTATCATGGACTTGTTAATTTAACAATTTACTTTTTATATATAAAAAAAATTCTCTGCTATGCAACAAATATCATAGTGAATTTTTCTCCATGTTTCTTTTTTTTTTTTTGATATGGAGTTTTGCTCTTGTTGCCCAGGCTGGAGTGCAATGGTACCATCTCAGCTCACCGCAACCTCTGCCTCCCAGTTTCAAGTGATTCTCCTGCTTCAACCTCTGAGTAGTTGGGTTTACAGGCCTGCACCACCATGCCCAGCTAATTTTGTATTAGTAGAAATGCGCTTTCTCCATATTGGTCAGGCTGGTCTTGAACTCTTGACCTCAAGTGATCTGCCCGCCTTGGCCTCCCAAAGTGCTAGAATTAAAGGCATAAGCCACTGTGCCTGGCTTTTCTCCACGTTTCTAAATGACCTGTGATATTCTTTTACAAAAATAATTTAAACTATATTTCTAATAATTTGTATTTGCTTTTAAACTTTTTAAATAAAAATATTAGTTTAAGAAAACTTAAATATTTCCTAGGCCAGCACCAAAATTTTGTGTCATATGTGGCCCATGTTAAATACTTTAATGAAAGTACTTTAAACATATGTGTGTGTGTGCGTGTATACGTGTGTGTATATAAAAAACATATTTTAGTGGTAAGATAAAAACACATTTAAGTAGATAGATAATAACTATGTGTGTGTGTGTGTGTGTGTGTGTGTATATGCATACATACACCTACATATATATATACACAGTTGGGCACACTTGTATATGAATGCGTTGGTGTGTGTATATATGTGTATATATGCATATATATATATACACACATATATACACACACACACATACACAAGTATGCACAACTGATTTTTTACAGAAGTGTTGTAAATGGTTACAGATCAATGAAACACTATAGAGAAACAAGAAATAAATTCATACAAGTGTGCACAACTGATTTTTTACAAAGGTGTTTTGTGTTTATTATGTGTATATATATTTCTTAAACACACACTTACCATACAGCCCAATATTTGTGTGTGTGTGTGTGTATGTGTGTATATATATATATATAGATAGATAGATACAGATATGCATATATATATATATAGCAAGATACTATGTAGTGTGTACTAGCAAGACACACATAGTATCTTGCTACTTAAATATGTTTTTATCTTATTATTTCATGTATATACACATACATACACATATAGTTATTATCTTACTACTTAAATGTGTTTTCCATAACTTTGTTTTTTAATTCAAAATAGAAAAAATTTTGCATTTTAGGATATTTTCCATTTTCTTGTCTACCAGACTGAGTGTTTTGACATTTTGAGACCAAGGTGGTTTAAATGAGAGGAAAATTACAGCCATTTTCTTGCTACTTCTGATTTTTAGATTCTGCTTAGCATTTTTCCATATAAATATATATTTACCAGGGTGCATATTTTCAAAAGTTTTTACCCTTAAATAATAATCTAACTTCAATGATGAATTAGAACAATGATTTCTGGGGGATGTTCCAGTCTTAACATTCTCTAATGGGATGACTCTACTTGGGCTTTGCATTTGGATTTTGACAACCCAAACAGAAAATGCTGCTTTAGAAAATCACACTTGGACATTCATTCTGCTTTGAAATCTCAAGTCTCGGGATTGGTCATCTGCTGACCACAGGACTAATCACTATGAGATACTTTAATTTTTGAATGACAAACAAGTGCTATAGAGGAAATAGAAATAGAGGAGGACTTAATGTGTATTAAGTGTCTACAACACTAAGAATCATATTAAGTGACTCATATTGAGTATTTATTTAAAGAGAACAAATCCTCCAAATATCTAAGAGACAAAACACACACTACCAGAGATCTATTTCACAGCTGAATATAAATGCAGTTTATATATAAACATATATGGCAATGCTATAGAGTGACTTCTTACCTAAAACATTATAAATAATAAAGAATTATGTCTGCATTAATCAAGACAGTGTAATATTAGAAGTGAGTTAAACACATAGATCAATGGAGCAGCATAGAAAAACAAGAAATAAATCCACAGAGTGTGCACAACTGATTTTTTTTTAGAAAGGTGCAAAAGTAATTCAATAAAGAAAGAACACTCTTTCCAATAAATATTGTTATAACCAATGGACATAAATAGGGAAAAACAAGAACTTGACTGAAATCTCACCTTTTAAAAACTATTAACTCAAAAATAGATGATAAATCTGTGTGAAAATGAAAAACTATGAAACTTTTAGGAAAAAACAGAGAGGAAAATATTTGTGACCTAGTGTTAGACAAAGAATTCTGAAATATGAAAGCAAGGGTAAAAAATCAACAAACTAGACTTCGTAAAAATTTAAGACTTTTGCTCTGCAAATGACCCTGTTAAGAAGATAGGAAAACAAACCACTGACTAAAAAAAAAAAGAAATTTGCAAAAGGACTTACAAGACCAATATATAAAGAACTCTCTCAATTCAAAATAAAAGAATAAGCAGTCCAATTAAGAAATGGGCAAAAGACTCTAACAGACAATTTACCAAAGAGGATATACAGAAAGAAAACAAGCACATAAGATGTTCAATATTATTAGCCATCAGGGAAATGCAAATTAGAGCCACAATAAGCTATCATCATGTACCTATCAGAAGGACTAAAATGAAAAGTACTAATTACACCAAGTGCTGGCAAAAATGTAAAACTACTAGATCTCTCATCAGTTGCAAGGAGAATGCAAAATGGAACAACTACTCTGAAAAACGGGCAAATTTTTACAGTTAAACACACTTACCACACAACCCAGCAGTTACAGTCTAAGATATTTATCATAGAAAAATTAACACCATGTCCATACAAAAATGGTATGCAAATATTCATATAAGTTTTATTTGAAATCACCAAAAGCTGGAAATAAACATTCCTCTGTGGGTGAATAAACAAACTGTCCATACAATGAAAGCCACTCAGCAATAAGCAGAAATGAATTAACACAACAACATAGATGGACTTTCAGGGCATTATGCTGAGTTAAAGGTACGAGTCTCAAAAGGTTACATTATACAGGATTCCATTTATATAACACTCAGTGACAAAATTATAGTGATAAAGAACAAATCAGTAGTTGTCATAGCTTAGGATCAGAGAGAGGGTGAGACAATAAAGGGTTAGCATGAAGGACTTCCTTTGTAGGGACAGCAGTTTGGTAGCCTTTTTGTAAAGGTGGGCATGTACATCTACACCGGTGATAAAATTTCATAGAACTATACACACCAAAAAAAAAAAAAAAAAAGGAAATGAAATCTGAACAAGCTCTGTAGATTAGTTAGTAATACCATACCAATGACAATTTCCTGCTTTGACAATTTAGTATGGTTATTTAAGACGTTATTGGAGAAATCTAGATGAAGGATGCATAGGAAATCTTTGTACTATTTTTGAAGCTTTTTGTCAGTCTTCAGTTATTTCAAAATAAGCTCTTTTTTTTTAAAATATGATGTGCCTGAAATATAAATATACTTCCACCTGCAACTTCATGTGAATATCTATACTGGTAAAAAACAAAAACAAAACCAAAATAACTAAAACCTAGACACTTACTAAATATTCAAATCTGTAAAACAATAGACCTGTAAAGAACCTGGATTTCCAAGTGATTTATCTAATAATAAAGTCTTCTACAAACAATGTTTTACAAAACAGGGAAAACATAATGATTCCTGGGGGAAATTAAGGCCTGGCAAGTGCTTTGAAGCGAAAGGAGGGGGTGAGAGGATTTGAAGCTGATACCAGAGGCTATCATTGGAGATAAATTCAGGGAAAATAGACACAAGAAAATTAGAGTAATCAGGAAAAGTTTAGCGATGAGCTTCATTAAACATTGAGTTTTATTTAGTGAGGTTAAAGCCAGAGATTACAGTTTTCACCTCAGATTGCTGTTCCTATCTTTTATTATCTTTTTAAGTTAATAACTGAACTACTTTGAAGTTTAAATTCCTGACTTTTTTTTGTAAAGCATTGTCTATTTCATAGGTTGACTTGGAAGTTTTTTAATTATGCCATTATTCTTTCTTAAAAATTTCTCTCAGAATTCAAGAAAGAAGTTTGCAATGTATTCTGTAATCATTGTAGTGTCTTCATTAGAATGAAGTTGTTTACAAATTGTTTTAGCATCTTGGAGGTATAATTGGCCTTGGCTCATGATTTCAAATGATTCTCCTAGCTAAAAAGAGTAAATTCCTTCCAAGTTACAACAGGGAATAAGGTTACAATCTCTCTAGATATCTTTCTTCTCCTGAAGAAGATTTGTTAAAATTCTACATCCTGCCTGTAAATTAAAGATTAAGGTAATGACATAAGAAAATTGGGTATTTGCAATATGGAAGACAAGGATCAGTTCTTGGATGAATATTCAATGCACCGGATTATAGACACTGATGCAGCCGCCATTGCCACAAATGGACTGCAACTACGTATTTTGAATTATTGAAGCAGTGGCTTGAAACTATTCAGTAGATCAGATGTGTTGCCTTCCTTCACGAGATTGATGAGAATTCAGCTCTGCTCGCCACACTCCAGTGCAGAGGACTGGAGGGCATTTAGCATGCTGATAAAGGTCAAAGTAAGACTGTATCAGTTTCTGAACCTAAAAATTCCAAACTCCTTGCCACCCATTAAAATGAATGAAGAAATGCTGTGTTTTGATGTGTAGCATCCCAAAGATCTGCTTGAGGCATAAAGGGAAGAAACTACTGTGCTTAGACCAGGAAACTCTTGTTTGTCACCTTCCAGAGCATATAAAGGAGCACAGTGCTGAGCACTGTCTTGTTCCTGAAACATTATCATCATAAAAATTACATTCAGCTTACATAATGGAGATTCCAACAGAAAAAAATACATTACTATATTTGGCCCTTCCTTTTGGCAGATATTCCAGAAACAAAACAGCAAAGTGATTTTGCTATTTGAATTGATTGTGAAATGGATTTTTCATGCAAAAGGCTAGAGTCAGATTTCACTTTAGGCAAAAGTTTACAAGTTTAAGCAAAACACTAATTATGCAGAATACTAGTCTTCGGAGAAAATGTTTGTACTAGTGACCAGATATATTTAACTCTTAACTCGAGTTTAACTCTTTGATTGAACCACAACTCCAAACTGTATTGCATGGTTTAGTATGTGAGGAGTACTTGGTCAAACCTATTAAGTGATTGTTCTTCAAGCTGAAGTAGTGGGAATTTGACAAAATGGAAGTTTATTTTCCCTGCTTATTTACTTCTTATTAACATGTAAGATTAATCAGGTCTACAACTGTACCACTCTTTCCCACAATTTTCCCATTCCTCTAATTCCTTCTACCATAAAAAAATCACAAGATTGCTTGACATTTGAATAATTTTGCTTCTGTAGGAAGGAAATGTGATATTGGAATTTCTATCTGAAATATAATATTTTTCCTTAGAGTTTATGTCTGAAGTTTTTTTCCCTTAAAGTTTACATTTGAAATTTTTTCTACTATCCTCAGCTAGATATAAGGTTCAAAATAAAACCTTCTTTGAGACCCCATGATGGGCAATCTCGTGGAGAAAAGAAGAGCAGTGTTTATTATTATTAACTTAAAATGCCCATGATACCCTAAAGGGGTGAGTTTTCAATTAGCTTTCTGTTCCATCCTTTTTAACTGATTAATATTTGATGCCTATGTAAGAATATATGTAACATAAATTATTCATGAGATAGGGTAAATAGAACAGTTACAAAGCTACACATCAACTTAAGAACATTACCAATAATGTTGCATCTACCTGTGTGTCCTTTCTTGTTCCATTTCTCTGTCTACCTATGCACCAAGAAGTAACCATTATTCTGAAATTTGTATTTATCCTTTCCTTGCTTTTTCCTCCCTTGGTTTTTACTACAAATTTATTTAGTGATAAATGTACTGTTTGAGTTCTTGGTTTCGGAGATTTGTAAAGATGGTAGCCTACTGTACACAATCTCCTATAATTTACTTTCTTCAAGCAACAGTTTGTTTCAAAAATCCACCATGTTATTGCATATCACTGTAGGTCATTCATTTACACTACTGCATAAAATCACATTGTATAAATATTTCCACAATTTATGAACCATTATCCTGTCAACAGACATTTGGAACTTTCTAACTAACAGTAGTTATCCAAGCCTTTATTTTCTCACATTCAAGGTTGAGTAATCCTGACAATCCTGACTCCCAATAAGTTAAAATGTGCTTTCATTTAGAACAGGGTTAGCCCTTTAGTAAATTATAGCCCTTTGAGGAATAATCTAGGAAGATTCCACGGGTCCTTCTGTCATGATATAGATAGCCCTTTAGTAAGCCATATTATTGGCTCCAATATTTATTCCTTTCCTTTTTTGTATGCAGGTTTTGTAACGCTACATCCTGCTTTATGTTTACTTTAAGTGAAAATGTTCTGAGTTTTGGAGTTTTGAAAGGAGAAATATTTTCTCTAATGGAAAGTTTGTATTTTGGATTAAGTCATTTCTAGATTTAAATCCTGATTCACTTTCTTTTTTTTTTTGTTTTTCTTTTTTCTTTTTTCGCTCTTGTTGCCCAGGCTGGAGTGCGATAGCGAGATCTCAACTCACTGCAACCTCTGCCTCCCAGGTTCAAGTGATTCTCCTGCCTCAGCCTCCTAAGTAGCTGGGATTACAGGCGTGCACCACCATGCACAGCTAATTTTGTATTTTTAGTAGAGACAGGGTTTCACCATGTTGGCCAGGCTGGTCTTGAACTCCCGACTTCAGGTGATGCACTCACCTCAGCCTCCCAAAGTGCTGGGATTACAAGTGTGAGCCACCATGCCCAGTCGATTCTATCAATTTCTGTCAAAGAGACCTTGGCTAATTAACTTTTCTGGGTTTCAGTTTATTTGATAAAATTGAAGCAATAATACATATTGATAAGATTGATGCTATTATTAAATAGGATAATATATTAATGCCTAGCATGATGTCTGGCATATAAAAGGCACTTAAAAGTGTTTATGAAAAGAAAAGGATAAAAGAATGGATAAGCGAAGGGGCGAGCAAATATCCACAGAGCAAGAGGGAAAATAAATGTATGAATCAGGTGTAAGAAAATACTTAGTGATAAACCCTGTTTTAATGAGGGGACACATGCCCCTTAGTCATGGGACTGCCACGTTATACACAGTGGTGCCCTCTGAAGTGGTACTGCCTTGTTTCAAGACATTTATGTGCCTCTTTAAAAACATAATATGGTTAAACAAAGCATATCTACAGGTAATTGGCCTGAATGACAGTTATTCAGTCCCTGGTTTATAGCATCCTCACCTGTGAATATAGGAAATATCTATATTCAATATGTGATTAAAATGAAGCTGATGTCTTTTGTGTGCCTTCTATGTGCCATGTGCTCCTCTGGGACAAGAAAAATAGCAAAGCACTAATGGAGAAAACCTCGTCCCTTTTCTTAGGACACCTTCTCTCGTGGGATAGTTTCCTAACGTTTTCAACTTGCTTGGCCTGTTCCTCCTTGTTTCAGATATGCTTTCTGGAGTCGGTCCAGGCCAAAGGGCTTTGAACACCTAACATAGCCTTCAAAACAGCAAGCACATATGCTTATTAAACAAAATAAGTTTGCCAGCTTCTACAAACAGGAATATACTTGACATTTATTTCTACTTCCCTTTTCATCTTCCTATCCTAAGCCCTTTCCTGGTGTTTTCTATTTCTTTCATTTTTTTCCCCAAAGCTCTACTCCCTAAAACAAAGATGTTCTGGGCAGCCCACGTCTAATCCCCTTTCCTCCCCTCTACCTAGAAACAACCCTAAAGAAACAATGATTTTGTTTGACTGACTGATAGAGTTCAGGCTATGTTTGTCTTACACAGATTATCTATAGCATCAGTAAGATGAAATCTTTCTCACACCATTATTAATTCAAGTAAGTTACGGCCAACCACACAGAATTTAAAACACGGCTGAGTATATTTCAAAGGCCAAAATTTACTGAAAAAAATATATTGGCTATATCCTACCAGATTGTGACTTGTAGAGCACCTACTGAACATGAAAAATATTGATCATTCTGGCCTCTTTTCACCTTTTAAGAACCCTGATCTTATATGCATTGCCCACTGTTGCCACTAGGTGATGGTTCTAGGTCTGTCATCAATCTGGTCTGGATCCCTCACATGCCTCAATGGTTTTGTTGTACTTTGCCCTAATAATCTCCATGGGGGAAACTACCATACAATGCCTGGCAATTTTACTTAATACCATTGTCCATTTTTTTTCTCATCACTACTAGGGATATCTGAAATACAGAACAAGCATTGTCTGAGCTGTCCATTTTGTAGCATTCTTATGACCAGGTCAATAAAACAACATAACACACAAATTATATATTTTATAATAGGAGACATATAAAAAGTTGCAAAATTCCAACCTTTGAGGAGTGCTATGCTTCATTCATGGCTGCAGAAATGAAGGGTTCTAGGCTGGCTTTCCCACTGCCCTCTGAGGCATGCCTTCTGATACTGTCCTCCTGATTCTTTCCCCTCTAGTTCCTCATTATGTGAGTGTCACCTTTAGTCTCTCCAGAAAGGCAACCTTTCTGCTCTATATTTATTCTCAGTTTTATGCTTCATCATCTGGATTACTATGATATTCACCAGGGAGAATGTTTAGCCTTTGAGGAGCAGATAAGATAAAACCCATTTTCTTTCTAAGAACAAGATGTTCACATCATTTCCCTTTTGTGTGGCCAGAGTCTTGGCTGCTCACTATAGCGGCATGCTTCACTAGCACGAGCACAGCTTCTGCTCTTTAGGCCCTCGGGATACTCTGTCCAGCATTTGAGAGCTGAAGAGAAAAAGCCATCCACCGAGATTTGATTCCGAATCAGAATGCATTTAGCTAAAATTAAAAGAAAACATTACCAATAGTGGCTTAAAGAAATAAGAGTTTATTTTTTTAACTTTAAATTCCAAGTCAGGAAGTCTGGCACATTTCTAGAAGGCCATTAAAGGATGAGGCTCATTCTTTCTACTCTGTGTACTTAGCATGTATCTTTTGTTCTCAAACTGACAAAATGGATGCTGCACCTCCATCTATCACACCTGTGTTCCAGGCAGAAAGAAAGCAGAAGAACCTGTCTTCTCACAGGGTTCATTACCCGGGCTTTCCTTCCTCAAAAGTCTCTGTTTACATTATCATTGACCAACCTGTGTCTTACGGCCAATCCAACCTATAACCATGGTTGGTAAATCAAGTATTTTAACTTTCCAGTCCTTAAAATAGAAGAAACAAATTTACATATTATCTTTTCCACTGAAGATTAGAGAATTTTTCTTAAAATTTAAGGAAATTGTATTCATGAAATGTGTATACTGCTATGAATATCTGTTAAATTTTATTATGGTTTTCTAGGATCCTTAAGGCACTACATAAGTAACCCAGAAATAATAAACATTTTGCAGAATAACTAATTTCTTAAAGATCATAGTGCAAAGCCAAAAGTATTTGAAATTAATAAGAGAAAATGAGAGAGAGGGGACAATAGAAAAAGAAGCACATTAAGAAATGGAGATAGAAGAAAGAAAATAATCAAATATGAAGACAATAAGTTAACAACCATGCTAAGTGTTTGTTTCTCAAAATCAAAGTCAACTTGCATTCAATCTTATCTTCCCAGGGTGTTGATGAGAGTGCTCCAGGGAGAGAAAAAAATCCAGATGTTCCAGTATCTCCATAAAAATATATGTGTAATAATTTTTAAATAAAGAAAAAATTCATCTTATTGTAGTACATAAAAATATTAGACCACAGGCTAAAAAATTAATGTTTTCTCTCTTTTCTGTATCTGAGGAATTCAAAACAACTAACAGATGTACTCAAGAAGAAATTTGCTAGCAATAAACTATATAGAGAAATTAGGCCAAATGTGGTGGCCCACATCTGTAATTCCAGCACTTTGAAACGCTGAGGTGGGTGGATTGCCCTGAGCTCAGGAGTTCAAAACCAGCCTGGGCAACATGGCAAAACCTCGTCTCTACCAAAAATACAAAAATAAAAATACAATTTGCCAGATGTGATGGCAGAGTGTGCCTGTAGTCCAAGTGACTTGGGAGGCTGAGGTGGGAGGACTGCTTGAGCCTGTGAGGCGGAGGTTGCAGTGAGGCAAGATCGCACCACTGCACTCCAGCCTGGGCAACAGAGTGAGACCCTGTCTCAAAAAAAAAAAAAAAAAGAAAGAAAGAACCAAGAAATTAAAATGAGTGAATAATCTTTTGTTCATTCTCTTTTTCTCCCTTCTTTTTTTTATCCTATCTGCTTTATTATTTATTCACACATACATGAATACACACACATACATAAATACACAAATGAAGTTCAAATGTTTCTCTACAGTGTTTCAATACACCATGTACACATTTTCATAACAAATATGTATATTTGTAAAAAAAAAAGTAAAATATAAGAATATTAGAGCGTATAGTTGAAGGAAACAAAAATTTTCAGATGTTTCCCTGTAGTCCTTGCACGTTTAAAAATCTAGACAAGGTAGGATAGTAATAACTAGTAATAACATACTCCAATGCCTGTTCTCTCCTTTGTCCTAGCTCATAGCTTTATGCATAAACATACACATACAATTTTCCACATACTTGTTATGCAGCCTTGAAATAGTTGCAAAAAAATGCAATTTCCATTTAAAGTTTATGTCTGCAGTATCTCAGCAATATATTAATAGTTTTCACTCTCAATCACACTGTGAACTCCACATTTAGTATTTGTACATTTACAATGACTCCACAATTGTGAATATGTTTTTAAGCTTACAATATCCTTATATCATAATTAATACATTTAATAAAAATCCCATAAATAGTATCTAATGTTTTATCACAATAGGATAGTCACATTTAAAGTCACATTTTAAATTCATGAATTAATTTGACATATTTTTTGAGCACCTGCTATGCACCAGATATTATGATTGCCTCTTTTCTTCTCTCTAGCCCATTCTGTAAAGACTGGAGACTAAACATGGGGTCTTATTCACCACTCAATTGTTAGCATCTAACTTAGTGTCTGGCACATAGTGAGTGTTGAATAAACATTTGTTGAATGCATGAGTTGGCCTTCATCTTAAAAACCTGTTTCTGTTTTCTGGACTGCTTCTTAGTCATTGTGAATCTAAATCCTTCTTTCCAAAAAAGTAATTCTTTTCCTTATAGCAGAATTTCAGACTTGAATGATGATTCCGTTTATTCCCCAGCCTGCTACACATACGCCAAACTGTTTGAGGCAGTACTTAAGTTAATTCTTAAGGCATCTCTCTTGCTCTTCCAATTCACCTGTACCTGAATTGAGACTACCAGACATCAACTTCTTGGCTATCTTCTCAGAGACATTCTTTTATGAAGACCTAGAACTTTTAAATGCAGGCAATAGTGAATCACTAAAAAGGCTGCACAACCCAAATTATCCTCCCCACAGGGGGTAAAACTTCCTTGAACATTCTTTTTAGGTTCCTTTCTTTTAAAAGGGTAAATTTCAATAATTTAAAAATAAATAGGTTTTTCAGATTGCGTTCTTCTCTGAGAGCAAATACCCAGGGCATGCTGTGATGACGGGGAATTTCCACATAGTTCTCAAGATTTTCAATTCATCTTGCCGATCCACATTTAACAGTAAGCCACAATATTTTATATTAACTGTTTTGTAAGGTTAGTGGTCACATAAAATGAGTTTGGTGAATGTTTACTTTCTGAGAAAATAATTCTGTATGTGAAAACACATTTACTGGATTTTGAAAGTTACAATTGTGACATATTGAGAATGTATGAGTTTCTGATGTATGTTATACATAATTTATTAATGGCTTTGTGAATCATTTCAGAAAGCATTACAGAGTAAAAAGTTAAAAATATATCACAAATGTCTAACTTCATAGTTAGAACCAACTGTCAACCCACCATAACATAGGTGCCTAATTTTCCAACAAATTATGAAGTTAATAGAGTATGAATTATCTCTCATCAAAAACCATTCCAGGTCACCAGACTTCTAAGTGGTTCCTAGCACTACCTCCTCCTTCATATAATTTATAGAAACCCATATTTTTAAATGCCTATAAATGTTCTCAGAAGCTGTGAATTCTAGTCCTCTTCTGTCACTAACTTACTTTGTAAACCTATGTTGCTTTTTTCCCCCAGTTTACTTCCCCCTAAAAAACAGATTCTAGTATAATATTTTTCTACAAGGACACTGTGAGATTTGACTAATTAACAAATGTAGAACATTCTGGAAAACTCGAAGGAGAGCTATTGTATAAGTATAAAATATTACACTAAAGTTTTGAAATTGACTTAATTACACAACAATGCACACTTCCAAAATGGATATTTTGGCACTATATTCTCTGTATCAATGTTGCAATCTGAAATAATTACAACTGTTTTGCTTTTCAAAAAGGATCATCTTTTTCTTAGCCTACCCAATGCAACTCCTTTTTTTTTTTTTTAGCTATGATTAAAATGATACTCTTAATGGTTTTCTGTTGGGAACCAAAAGTCGTATGTAACAAATTCAATAAGAGTGAGGAGAAAGAGGAGAAAGACTGCCACAGTTGGTTTGGGCTATGGGTGTTTATAATGATATACAGACCCCATTAGTGGTGCATTACTGTTCTAAGTGTGGGCTCACCACGGTTCTGCAAAGAGAGCCAAATTTGAATTAAAAGCAAAACTTGATGTAATAGTGTCTATCCAGAAAGAGGCAACGATTTTAAGGGATGGGAAAAACTCCGAATGTCATAATGACAACCCTAAATTTTCTTTTGTTTGTTCCACCAAACTGAAAGCAATAACAAGTCATCATCAACCTATTATGTGTTAAGTCCCATAACTTGTCAGCTGCTGAAATAATTGTCCAACCACTTAAATATTTCCAGTATATGCCAGCAAGCAATGAGAGTGTCACATTTCCGTGAAGTGCAGAATTTATGATCCTAGAATCCGCTTCCTTTTCTGACTGAATCCCTCATGCATACATATTTAAAGCTCTATTTCTAATAGCAGAATTATTTGAACTCATACTGCCTGTCATCTGTTATTCTCAAAGTACTTTACTAATAATAAATAATTTGTGAAAGTTGTCTCTGCTCTGGGTATTACCACGCCTGTTTCAGCAGCATGTCCCTGACGTTGGTCCTGTTTATTACTGCCAAGGTCTCTGATTAGAGGAATTAGGAGTGGAACTGGAGACCAGGGCCAGATTGCAAGGTGGGTGGCTGGTGGTTCTGCTGCTTCTTTGTGCTGTACTTGTCAAAAAAAACCAAAAAGAAAAAAAAAAAACAACTTCCTGCTATGGTTCCACCCAGGAATCAGTTTCAAAGTCTGACTCCCTAGCAAGACAACAGGTGCCGTGAAGCCCAGCACAGCAGCAGCAGGCCTAGGACAAAATAAACACCCCAATCTACATCTGTGCATAGCTCCTTTAACCTGCACTTCATTCACTGCCCCTTGCTGGAATGTTTTTTTAGTTCCCTTCATTCAAAAAGCCAACAAAGTCCAGCATGACCATTCTGCTTTGTCTGAAATGATCAAGTAGAAATCATAACAATTTTGCATTAGGGGTAGTATGTCTTGCTTGTCTGCTTGTGTGTGTGTGTGTGTGTGTGTGTGTGTGTGTGTGTGTGTGTGTTGTGTGTGTGTGTTGTGTGTTTTTAAAAAATTTTTTTGTTGTAACACTATGGAAAAATTAAGTTTAAAAGGACAACAAATGTATAAGAGGAAGCATAGGATGGTCAAATGATCCCCACAAAACAACTTAATAAAGATTTCTGATTTCAAATATTATTAAAACACAAGCTCTTGGTTGATGTTTCCCTTTTTCTTTGGTTAAACTGCTGATCCTGAGCACCTAAAATTATTAATTTATTATTACTATCTATTCATAAATGTTTGTAGATAGTGCCTGAGAAACACTATCAGATTTGTTTTAACTAATTTTTAAGTCACTTGGCCATTTTTTTCAAACTTTCATCGGCAATTTGTGCAAATAAACAAACATGACTCTTGCATGGAGACAATTTTTCAGATTTTGTGTTGTCAAGTACTATAAGCAAATTCAGAGGGTCAAAATAAATATTAGTCCTGAAATGCAGTCTTGCTTTTTTTACACACAATGTGAAAGATGCCAGAATAATTGTATTAGGTTGATTTTTGCCGTTACTTTCAGTGACAGAAACCACAATTACTTTTGCACCAGTGTAATAGATTGTTCAAACTGTCAAGTAAAGTTTCCGAGCTCCCAGTTTTATATTCTTTCTTCCCCAGTTCCACATAGTAAATGTTAAAAGTGGAAGGATTCAGATCAACACTGAAAGTGGATAAGGAAGCTGTTTGCAGACTGGAAATTTTGATAAATTTCAGAAGACCAAAACATGAGTGAGATCATATTCAGGGTGCTGAGCACATAGAACCTCTGTGAAAATTAGGAAAAGACACCTTCTGAGGAGACAGAGTCCTGAGTGCACATTCTTCTCTCTCTAAAAGTTGGAAAGCCCTCCAGTTTCAGTTCTTGACCTCTGCTCTATCCACCCCTACTCATTAGATAACTGTCACCTCTAAATGCTATATTAACAATGACAGCCAAATTTGTATTTTCAGCCCCACCTGCCTGCCGTCGCTCTGGATTTAAGCATGTTTTGTTCACTCAGTATATCCATCTTGATATCTAATTGGCCTATTAGTTAACATGGCAAAATAAATCCCCCAATCCTCATGCAAATCCTAAATCTTTGCCATTTTAATTAATGTAACTATGCATCACACATATATTCAGTCTCAAATCCTAGAAGTCACCCTGAATTATTCACCCATCTCCAACTGCAGCCCTTCAAGATCTTTTTTTTTTTTTTGAGACAGAGTTTTACTCTGGTTGCCCAGGCTGGAGTGCAATGGCACAATCATGGCTCACCGCAACCTCTGCTTCTTGGGTTCAAGCAATTCTCCTGCCTCAGCCTCCCAGGTAGTTGGGACTACAGATGCGTGCCACCACGCCCAGCTGATTTTTGTATTTTTGGCAGAGATGGGGTTTCTCCATGTTGATCAGGCTGATATCGATCTCCTGACCTCAGGTGATCCGGCTTCCCTGGCCTCCCAAAGTGCTGGGATTACAGGCATGAGCCACCGTGCCCAGCCAACCCTTCAGAAATCTATCAGGTTCTATCAGTCTGATTCATTATACATTTCAACCGAAACCATTCTCACACCCTCTATTGTGACTAACTAGAACAGGCTGCTATCATCTCTCATCGGGACTTCTACAATAGCCTCCCAACTCCTCTCTGCTACTATTCTTGCTCCTTGTACAGTCCATTCTTTACACAGCAGAGTGACGTTTTTAAATTGTGAATCAGACCATGGCATTGCACAATTCAAATCCCCTAACAGTTTCCATAACAATTAGAATAAAATCCACACTTACTATCACGGTGAACAAGGCCCTACATATCTGGTCACTCTCCAGCTCCCAGACATCATCTAAAACATTCTACTTCCTGCCCTTTACCCTCCTAACATTGGTCTTTTAGTGCCTTCTCCAAATTGCCAGGTTTTTTCCTGCCTTAGGGCCATATCTAAATCCATTCAGGCTGCTATAACAAAAAATACTATGAACTAAGTGGCTTCTAGACAACAAACATTTATTTCTCATAGTCCTGAAGGCTGGGAAGTTCAAGATCAAGGCACCAGCAGATTTAATGTCTGGAGAGGTTTCATTTCTCACAGATGGCACCCTCTTGCCATGTCTTCACATGGTGGAAGGGGCAAATAAGTTCCTTCAGGCCTCTTTTATAAGGGCAGTAATTTCAGATGGAGCCATCATAACCTAATCACCTCTCAAATGTCCCGTCTCTTAATACCATTACCTTGGGATTCTGTTTCAACATACATATTTGGGGGAATCACAAAATTCAGACCATGGCAGGCTGTTTTACTGATCTGACCATCCATGCACCCCTTGTACACACGTTTATTGAGCATTTATCATATGACAGGTCTTTTTTAAACAGGAAAGTAGCAGTAACTAAAGAGCCTGCTCTCAAGAAGTTTGCATTCTAATACCTAAAAGAATGTTATCATCTCTCATCAGAACATCTGGAATAGCCTCCTAACACTTCCTTCCACTGCTATTCTTGCTCTGTTTAAATTCCATTCTTCACACAGCAATCAGAGCGCACTCTGATAGAGCAATCAGAGCACAGTTGATAGAGAAGCTTTTTTATGACAATTCTGTCTAAAATGGTGCTCCTTCTGTATCTTAGGTCCCTATAACTTTTTAATCTTGATTTTGTTCATGGCCTCATAGTTGTCTATAATGTTATAATAGATGTATTTGCCACTTTTTTATTACCTGTATCTTCTACTAGACTGTAAGCTTCATGATGGGAGAAATTGTCTTTTCATCCCTGCATCCTCAACTTCTTAAATGGTATCGACACATAGCATAGATTTAATAAATACCTGTAGAGTTCATTCATTACGAAGGGTGTCACGACCCACAACATGCACAGAAAAGAGCTCAAAACATATGGAAGCAATTCCTTTTGGAAATTCACATGGAAGTTTCCAAACCTGGAGTTATCAAGTTACTACTTTAATTACATAAAAATATGATCGACATATTTAACGAGCATGAAAAATTGATCCAGGAAGCCCAACATCTGTCTTGTAAGAGTTCAAGCAAGAAAGAGAGTGAGAACAAGATAGAAAGAGAGGAGGAGGAGGCGGGAGGGAAAGAAGTAAATAAATGAGAGAAAGAAAGATGAAAAATGAGAGAGAAGATTTGTTAGTGGAAGACAAAGGAAGAAGTGGTGTCATTAAGGCAATAATAGAATGAATAAAGGCACAAATCCATATTGAAAAGGTTTGGGTTTCAACAGGATACATTTTTTTTTTTGAGATAAGGTTGTCATCTGTTGCTCAGGCTGGGGAGCACTGGCATAATCACGGCTCACTGCAGCCTCAGCCCCTAAGCTTAAGCAATCCTCCTGCCTCAGCCTCTCAAGTAGCTGGGACTACAAGCATGTGCCACCATGCCTACCTAATTTTTGTATTTTTTTATAGAGATGAAGTTTCACCATCTTGCCCAGACTGGTCTCAAACTCCTGAATGTAAGTGAACAGCCTGAAATTTTTAAAAGATGTATGTGAAGAAAAAAAAATCATGAAGTACAAAAACATCAAAGATTAAGAAAAGATTCTAGAATGTTTCATACAGAAAAGGCAGGTGCTCGGCAACAAAATGAGAACAACATTTGCATCAGTAACTCTGGATATTAGAAGATGATCTTTTAAAGTCTAAAATTGAAAACTAAAGTTCTAAACCTGGTCGAGGATTGGATGCGTGCAAGAACTTTAAAAGTTTACCACCCATGTATATTTTTATAAAACTACAGGAATAAGCATTCCAAACACACAAAAAAATCTTATAAAGAGTTAGAAATGTGCCAAAGGAACTGTGGAATCAAGACAGGATACAAAGTAAGAAAATCAACCTGCACATCCGGCACATGTATCCTGGAATGTAAAATTAAAATTAAAATTAAGAAAAAAGAAAATCACAAATGGAAGCTATACAGTAAGACTAGAAACTATTGGTCCACATTGATACAGAAGTCAAGTTGCCTCTGTGAAGCATCGCTTTAAAAAAAAAAAGGTGGTTCTTTTTAACAAAAATATGACTCCAAAATGTGGATTTCCCCTCTCAATACAGAAAAAGAAAGGCAATTAGAAACTCAGGAAAACATGACAAGCTATACAAGAAAGCCACGGTTTTAACATGAAAAAAATAATGTACCTAAAAGAATGTTATCACCTCTCATCAGAACATTCCATTTTGAGCAGCACAGTTTTAACCACCTACAACTTTATTTTCTTCTCTACAGGTGAATCACACAATTTAGATATAAGCATGTGATATTCTATAATTATTATAAATACTGTTTTTCAGTTTATAATTTTTAAATTTGTATAATGCTTTTTAATTTTTAGACATAGGGTCTTGCTCAGTCACCCAGGCTGGAGTGCGTGGCATGATCATAGCTCACTGCAACCTCCAATTCCTAGGCTCAAGCAATCTTCCCAACTCAGCCCCTCCAGTAGCTAGAACTACAGGCACACACTGCCATGCCAGCTAATTTTTATCTTTTTTCTAGAAACAGGGTCTTGCTATGTTGCTCTGGCTGGCCTCAAACTCCTGGCCTCAAGTGATCCTCTTACCTTCGGCCTCTCAAGGTGCTGGAATTATAGGCAGGAACCACTGTGCCTGGTCAAGTTTATAATTTTTAGATTCAGCCTATTTTCAAAGATCATAAAATCCTTGGTTAGAGTTATATAATGGTTCAAATTAAATAACCCCTTAAAATGTTAAATAAATGATAAAAATAACAGAAAGTGGAAGATGGCATGAGGAGAGGCAAAGGGACAAGTAAGGGAGATAATCTCCCATAGTATATGAAGGGAACTGAATAGATTCTATCTAAAGGTGATGAATCAAGAAATAGAATACTAAAATTATTATAATAACTACTAGAATAATCAGAATAATAAACACAGTGGGGGAGGAAAAGAGACAATAATTAAATGGTAGTGCAACTGTGATTCCTTTCTATTTTCAACAGTGATTTAACATTATCTAAATCAAAAGCCAATCATTTTTGATTCAGAGAAGATATATTATTTAGAGACATAATGGTAACTTGAGAAGAAACCATTTTAATAATAGGTAAATAGTCATACGAAAACTGTGAAATTCTTGGTACCAAGGTGACACCACGGCTAAAAGGTGCTAATTAGTTAAAAGAGAAGTTAAGGCTGGACGTAATGGCTTAGGCCCGTAATCCCAGCACTTTGGGAGGCTGTGGCAGGTGGATCGTTTGAGGCCAGGAATTTGAGACGAGCCTGGCAAACATGGTGAAATCCTGTGTCTACTAAAAGTACAAAAATTAGCTGGGCATGGTGGTTCATGCCAGTAATCCCAGCTACTTGGGTGGCCAAGGCAGGAGAATTGCTTGAGACCAGGAGGCAGAGGTTGCAGTGAGCCAAGATTGCACCACTGCACTCCAGCCTGGGTGACAGAGCAAGATTCTGTCGGAAAAAAAAAAAAGACAGAAAAGTTAATCGGTTTTCATGTAATCTGGATGAAAAATAATAAAGTGTGATTACAAATTAAAAGTATATATTGTTAAAAGAATAAAGTGTGCGAGCTGTGTAAATTCATTTTTATTGTGAATTATGACTGTTTCTTAGTTCAACTAAAAGGCAAGACATTTCAGATAAAGATAAATAAATAAGTGTAAGTTATTTAAACAATAACTTAAGTATATTTAAACAAATACATCAGTTTTGCTGCATAACAACCAAAATATCTCAGTGGCATTCAACAATTAGCTTTTAATTATTATTATTATTTTTATTATTTTGCTTAGTGTAGGAGCCTGTTGCATGGCAATGAGTGATGCAATTTTGAGGTAAAACCACCATGATGACCAATGGTTGACTCCTGCATACCAAGGTATTCTTATAGCATAGATAAGCCCTTATAAAGATGGCAATCTAATCTCTTTCTTGTGGTCACAAGTTTCAAAAGAAGGTCTAAGGCGTGAGTAGTTACACATGCTTTACCAAAAAACCTTGCTATATAAAGGATATTCTCTGGAGGGTAAGTGCAGGGGTACATCATCTCTGGGCTGCCTGAGGCATTGCTTCTGTTCATAAGTCCCTATTAAATGTTTCTTTCTAAGAAACTGCATTTATCAGCATTTTTCTTCATCTTCTCAACTTTCTTATCCTTTTTTTTAATTTTTTTATTTTTTTTATTTTTTGAAAGAAAGAAAAAGAGAAGAAAGTGAGAGTGAAAGAAAGAAAAAAAAGAATGTACGCGAGAGAGGAAGAGGAAGAGAAAGAGGGAGAGAGAACGGGATTCTTGTTCTATTGCCCAGGCTAGAATGCAGTCTAAAAATGGGTATTAAAAACCTCTATTATGCCAATAATTGTGCTTAACAATGGAGACAGGAAGGAATAAGAGATGA
>CAUYLG010027146.1:0-149158 GCA_963573385.1 Cacajao melanocephalus
ATAATAGAATGATTTATAATTCTTTGGGTATATACCCAGTAATGGGATTGCTGGGTCAAATGGTATTTCTAGTTCTAGATCCTTGAGGAATCACCACACTGTCTTCCACAATGGTTGAACTAATTTACACTCCCACCAACAGTGTAAAAGTGTTCCTATTTTTCCACACCCTCTCCAGCATGTGTTGTCTCCAGAGTTTTTTTTTAAAAAAGCCATTCTAACTGGCATGACATGATATCTCAATGCGGTTTTGATTTGCATTTCTCTAATGACCAGTGATGATGAGCATTTTTTCATATGTTTGTTGGCTGCATAAATGTCTTCTTTTGAAAAGTGTCTGTTCATATCCTTTGCCCACTTTTTGATGGGGTTGTTTGTTTTTTTTCTTGCAAATTTGTTTAAGTTCTTTGTAGATTCTGTATATTAGCTCTTTGTCAGAAGGGTAGATTGCAAAATTTTTTCCCATTCTGTTGGTTGCCAATGCACTCTAATGATAGTTTATTTTGCTGTGCAGAAGCTCTTAAGTTTAATTAGATCCCATTTGTCTATTTTGGCTTTTGTAGCCATTGCTTTTGGTGTTTTAGTCATGAAGTCCCTGCATATGCCTATATCCTGTATAGTATTGCCTAGGTATTCTTCTAGGATTTTTATTTTTTAAAAGCAGGAACCTAGGATGTAAGCAGAGAACTGCTACCTGCAGTCACTCCAAAAGCATTTGCCCTTGAAAGAGAGTGTAATAGTATGTTCTCCTGCACTAAATTTGAACACTAAGGATTATACTTTCCTGTAGGAGTTATCTGGAATTTCTATCACTGCCTCAGGAATTGCAGAGAAAATTGACTCTTCAAATCTGGGTACAATATTGAAGGGAATTATCACCATTAATAATTTGAAACCAAAATCTTATTAAAAGCCAAAATTGAAATGATTCTCAGTGATTGGGGAAAGCTCTGGTAGGAATTTTATTCAGAATGACTCTAATCCATTAACACACCTGAGCATTGGGAAGAAGAACAAAGTTCTCTCTGGAGAGGTACTTTACATTCAAGGCCACAAAGAATGTTAAAAAATAAAATTCTAAGGAAAATAAACGTTATTTCCAACATAACAAACACTCAAGAGTCCTGTCAAAAGATACAGCAATCAACAGAAGCAGACTCAGATATGGCCTAAATATTGAAAGTGAAAATAACTATGATTAACATGTTAAAAACCTCTAGGGAAAAAAAGGTTTACAATTAATGTAACTACACTGAGGAATGCTACCAGAGAAAAAGAAAATATTTTTTTAAAAAACTATCAAATTGACATTCTAGAAACAAAACACATCATAACACAAACAAAAAATTACTTCACCGGGTTCATCAGTAGGTAGATATACCTGAGTAGAATTAGTTGATTAGTGATAAATCAGTATAAATTACCCAAACTGAAATGCACACCAAAAAGGCAAGAAAATACAGAACAAGAGCATCTAAGATTTGTGATAACTGATCAAATGGTCTAATATGCAGGTCATCAGAAACTCAAAGGAAGAAAAACTGAAGAAACATTTGAAGAGAAAAAGTCTGAGAATTTTGTGTTAAAAAGCTATCAATCACAGATCCAGAAAACTCAGCCCTATGGTTAAAACATATTCTGTTCCTCCAAATTATATTCCAACTGCTGAAATTCAGACGTAAAAACTTGTAGCCTGTCGAAAAAAGACACAGTACTTCTAGAGAAACAATAAAAAAGATCCATTACCAGTAGACTGCACATAATGTTATAAGTAAGCTCTTCAAGAAAAACAAACACAATCCAAACAAAAACTTCTGTCTATACAAATTGTGAAAGTCTCTTAAAATGGTGAAAATAAAAATAAATATAAAATGTCTTATGTTTAATAAGACATTATCATTGCCCTAAATGATAACTGATTGTCAAAAGTAAAAATAGGAGCACAGTACTATGGGTGAACAAATGTTGAAGAGTAGTATGCAGTGTGAAGATAACACAAAAGGTAAGAGGTGAGGTCAGGCATGGTGGCTCATGCCTGTAAGCCCAGCACTTTGGGAGGCTGAGGTGGGCAAATCACCTGATAGCCGGAGTTCAAGACTTGTTTGGCCAACATAACAAAACCTTATCTCTACTAAAAATACAAAAATTAGCCAGGCATGGTGGTGGTGGGTGCCTGTAATCCCAGCTACTTAGGATGCTGAGGCAGGAGAAATCACTTGAACCCAGCAAGTGGAGGATATAGTGAGCCGCGATTGCACCACTGCACTCCAGCCTGGGCAACAGAGCAAGACTCTGTCCAAATAAAAAAAAAAGATGAGAGAAGAATTTGAAATATACTGTTGCAAAGTTGTTTTTATTTCCTTTTTTTTTTTTTTATTGTACTTTAAGTTCTAGGGTACATGTGTAGATCTTGCAGGATTGTTACATAGGTGCACACATGCCATGGTGGTTTGCTGTCTCCATTCCCGTCACCTACATCAGGCATTTCTCCCAATGTTCTCCTTTCCCAACATGCAAAGTTTTTATGGTACATAAGATGTAATAATATTAAAAGACAGACTATCATTATTTAAATTTGTATATTATAAACCCCAAGGAACCCACTTTAAAAATGAAAAAAGAAAGTTAATGGTAGCTTGATGGGGATAGCATTGAATCTATAAAATTACTTTGGGCAGTATGGCCATTTTTATGATATTGATTCTTCCAAACCATGAGCATGGAATGTTTTTCCATCTGTTTGTGTCCTCTCTTATTCCCTTGAGCAGTAGCTTGTAGTTCTCCTTGAAGAGGTCCTTCACATCACTTGCTAGTTGTGTTCCTAGGTATTTTATTCTCTTTGTAGCAATTGTAAATGGGAGTTTACTCATGATTTGGCTTTCTGTTTGTCTATTATTGGTGTTTAGGAATGCTTTGCACATTGATTTTGTATCCTGAAACTTTGCTGAAATTGCTTACTAGCTTAAGGACATTTTGGGCTGAGATGATGGGGCCTTCTAAATGTACAATCATGCCATCTACAAATAGAGACAATTTGACTTCCTCTTTTCTTAACTGAATACTCTTTATGTCCTTTTCTTGCCTAATTGCCCTGGCCAGAACTTCCAATACGATGTTGAATAGGAGTGGTGAGAGGGCATCCTTGTCTTGTGCCAATTTTCAAAGGGAGTGCTTCCAGTTTTTGCCCATTCAGTATGATATTGGCTGTGGCTTTGTTGTAAATAGCTTTTATTACTTTGAGATACGTTCCATTGATACCTATATATTGAGAGTTTTTAGCATAAAGTGCTGTTAAATTTTGTCGAAGACCTTCTCTGCATCTGTTGAGATAATCATGTGGTTTTTGTCTTTGGTTCTTTTTAAGTGATGGATTATGTTTATAGATTTGCATAGGTCAACCAGCCTTGCATCCCTGGGATCAAGCCTACTTGATCGTGATGGATGAGTTTTTTGATGTACTGTTGGATTCAGTTTGCTAGTATTTTACTGAAGATTTTCACTTCAGTGTTTATCATGGATATTGGCATGAAATTTTCTTCTTTAGTTGTGTCTCTGCCAGGTTCTGGTATCAGGATGATGTTGGTCTCAAAAAATGTGTTAGGAGGGATTCCCTCTTTTTGTATTGCTTGGAATAATTTCAGAAGGAATGGTACCAAATCCTCTTTGTACCTCTAGTAGAATTTGACTATAAACCCATCTGGTCCTGGGCTTTTATTTTGGTTTGTAGGCTATTAATTGCTGGAACCAAAAGAGAGCCTGCATAGCCAAGACAATCCTAAGCAAAAAGAACAAAGCTGGAGGCATCACACTACCTGAATTCAAACTATACTACAAAGCTACAGCAATCAAAACAGCATGGTACTGGTAACAAAACAGATATATAGACCAATGGAACAGAACAGAGGCCTCAGAAATAATGCCACACATCTACAACCATCTGATCTATGATAACCTGACAAAAATAAGCAATGGGGAAACGATTCTCTATTTCATAAATAGTGTTGGGAAAACTGGCTAGCCCTATGCAGAAAGCTGAAACCGGATCCCTTCCTTACACCTTATGCAAAAATTAACTCAAGATGGATTAAAGATTTAAACATAAGACCTAACACCATAAAAACCCTAGAAGAAAACCTAGGTAATACAATTCAGGACATAGGCATGGGCAAGGACTTCATGACTGTAACATGAAAAGCAATGACAACAAAGCCAACATAGACAAATGGGATCTAATTAAACTTAAGAGCTTCTGCACAGCAAAATAAACTATCATTAGAGTGAACTGGCAATCAACAGAATGGAGAAAAATTTTTGCAATCTACCCATCTGATAAAGGGCTAATATCCAGAATCTATAAAACTTAAATTTACAAGAAAAAAACAACCCCATCAAAAAGTGAGTGAAGAGCATGAACAGACACTTCTCAAAAGAAGACATTTATGCAGCCAAGAAATGTGAAAAAATGCTCATCATCACTGGTCATTAGAGAAATGCAAATCAAAACCACATTGAGATACCATCTCCCACCAGTTAGAATGGCGATCATTAAAAAATCAGGAGACAACAGGTGCTGGAGAGGATGTGGAGAAATAGGAATGCTTTTACAAGATTGGTGGGAGTGCAAATTAGTTCAACTATTGTGGAAGACAGTGTGGCGATTCCTCAAGGATCTAGAACTAGAAATACCATTTGACCCAGCAATCCCATTACTGGGTATATACCAAAAGGATTATAAAACATTCAATTATAAAGACACATGCACATGTATGGTTATTGTGGCACTGTTCACAATAGCTAAGATTTGGAACCAACCCACATGCCTATCAATCATAGACTGGATAAAGAAAATATGGCATATATATACCATGGAATACTATGCAGTCATAAAAAATGATGAGTTTATGTTCTCTGCAGGGTTGTGGATGAAGTTGGAAACCATTATTCTCAGCAAACTGACACAAGAACAGAAAACCAAACACTGCATGTTCCCACTCATAAGTGGGTTTTGAATAAGGAAAACACATGGACACAGGGAAGGGAACATCACACACCAGGACTTGTCCTGGGTTTGCGGAGGTCTATGGAAGGGATAGCTGGGTGGGGGGATTGGGAAGAATAACATTAGGAGAAATACCTAATGTAGGTGATGGGGGTATGTATGCAGCATACCACCATGGCATGTGTATATCTATGAACCAATCCTGCATAATCTGCACATGTACCCCAGAACTTAAAGTATAATAATAAAAAAATACAAAAAAATTGAAAAAGTAGTTTAAATAATAAATCAATAGTGGAAATAAACTAGAAGCAAAAAATCTCAATAGAATGCAGGCAGAAAAATGTACAAAGGAGAAATGAAGAAACAAACAGAACTACCTAGAAATATGGTAGCTTTTAGCCATGTAAATAAACGTAAATGGTCCAAAAACATATATTAAAACAGATTGTCAGATTAGATTTTAAAATGAAGCAACTATATGCAATGAAAAACATTTCAGTACAGAAGTATAGTGAAAGTAAGACAATGGGAAACAATATATTGCTCAGTCACTAATCAAAACACATCTGAACTGGCAATATTTAGATCAAAGAAAGTAGACTTCAGAAAAAGTATTACCAGGATAAAGATAAACATTACATAGTGATAAAAGATTCACTCACCAGGAAGACACAGAAATTATAAATATGCATACATCTAACAACAGACTTTCAAAATATACGAAACAAAAACTAGTAGAACTAAAAAAAGAAATAAACATATCCACAATAATGGTTGGAGATTTCAGCACTTTTCTCCAGTAACTCACAAAAGGAGGAAAAAAAGAAAAGCCAGTATAAGGATTACAGAAGGCCTACAAAATACTATCAACCAATTTGGCCTAAATAACATTTCTAAAGCAACCCACCAAACCACAGCAAATACACATTGCTTTCAATTACATATGTCTTTAGGGTGGGTAAGGTAAAAGCCTTATATCTTTATTAATCCTGGGACATCTCCAGAGCTCTCTATCTTTAGGAAGACATGATCTCTAATTTCTAAGACATGTTTGTTGTACAGAAATGTCTTTTTTTCAGATAGCTTGAATTATGCAGGAATCTAAGAAATACAGGGAGAATTGTTTCCCCACACCGGAATGCCAGAAAAAAATATTTCAAAGTATTGAAGTTGTAGAATTTGTGTTGTATAATCATGATGCAATTAAGTTAGAAATAATTAACAATCAATTAAGTCAAATGTCAAAGAGGAAATGACTAGTGAAATTAGAAAACATTTCTGTTAAAATGAAAGCACAATGTATCAAAACGTATAGGATGCAGCTAATTTATAGAATTAAATGCTAGTATTTGAAAAGTAAAAATATTTCAAATAAACTAAGTTTTTACCTTGAAAACAGGCAAAAAAACACATTAACCTCAGAGTAATTAGAAAAAGATGACAAACAAATAAATAAAATTATAAACAAACAACAAAAATAGAGAAAAATCAATGAAAATCTGGTAGAAACCAATAAAATTGACAAAGTTCTTGATAGATTTCTCTCTCAAGAGAGAGAGAAAGAGAGAGAGAATCATGAAACACCAATAGCAGGAATTGAAGACAAAATTTGTCTTGTAGTTTCTAAGACATTAAGAGGATAACTAATATTATCAACTTTCTTTTGCCTATAAATTTAACACCTCAATGAAATATGAAAACCTCTTAAAAGGTATAACCCACAATGCTTACTCATGAAGAAACAGATTATCTAAATAGTCCTATTTCAACCAAAGGGATAAAATTTATAGCCAAAATACTTCCAAAGAAATTTTAAGAACTAGATCATTTCACTGATGAACTCCACCAAACATTAAGGAAGAACTAATACTCATCATATACAAACTCTCAAAGAAATTAGAAACACTTACAAAATATTTTAAGAAAATCAATAAAAGACATAAGAAAATGTAATGTTCTTCATGAGCATAAATGCAAAAACTCCCATCACAATATTAGCTAATTTAATTGAACAAAGTATTAAGAATAATACTTCATGATTAAAAGTGATTTATCCCAGGACAATAAGGCTGCTTTGACATTCAAAATGCAGTCAATAGAATTTAGTATACGTGGAGACTAAAGAAGAAATGCTACATGTTCATTTTAACAAATGCAGACAAGGTTTTATATTCAATATCCATTTATTATAAAAACTCAACAAATCAATAACAAAAGGAAACTTAAAATCCTTACAGCTAATATGATAGTTAAAGGGAAAGACTGAATAGTTTTTCCCCTAATATCATGAAGAAAGCAATAATGTTCTCTTTCATTACTTTTCTTCATTGTTCTAAGCAGTGCAATGAGGCAAGAAAAATAAAAAAACTCATAGTTTGTAAAAGAAAGAAAACATCTCTTTTCTCAGATTACATGATTGTCCCTATAGAAAATCTCAAGGGATGTACAGAAGTAGTACAAGAACTAATAATTGAGTTTCACAAGATTTCAAGATACAGAACCAATGTATCTCAAAGGTAAATTATTATACAGATGTACCTCAAATCAACAAACACAGTATAAGCTGAAAATATCTTAATTCAAAAATGCGTTTAACAGACCTAACTTTCTGAACATCATAGTTTAGCTTAGCCTACTTTAAATGCGCTAAGAACTTAACACTTAGATTAGCTTACAACTGGGGAAAGGTCAAACTTCAAAATTGGAAGAACGTTTTCTACTGAATGTGTATCACTTTCACTATAAAGTAAAAAAATTACAAGTTGAACCATTGCGAGTTGGGAAATGTCTGTATCTAATTGTGAAAAAATTAAAATGGAAAGTGAAATTAACACAAAAAAATGTACCATTCCCACTACATGAAAACAAATGAAATAATCAGGTACAAATTTAAAACACACGTATATAAAGTGAATTAAAGAAGATCAAAGTAAATGGAGAGATACGCTCATTATTTGTAAGCTCAATTCTTCCTGAATTAATAAGTAAATTCAACATAATACCAATAAAAACCTGAGAAAGAACTTTTTAAAAATATTGATAAGCTTATTATAAAGTCTATATAAAAAGTTAAAGGAGCTAGAATATCCAAACCAACACTGGAAAACAGCATTGACAGATTCAATATTACTTGACTTCAAGACAATATAAACTGTAGTAACTATGACAGTATGGAGTTGGTGTAAGCATGAACACACAGATTAGCTAGAACACAAGAGCAATCCCAGAAATAGACACACACAAAGAACTCAAACCACACCTCACACCATCTACAAAATGGACCTAAATATAAAGCCAAAATATCATTTATCATTATCATCTGAAATTGAGATACATGGGGATAAATTTAACAAAACAATATATAAGACTTATACAATATAATTTACCAATTATTGCAAAGATATAAAAGACAATCAAAATAATTGGAGAGGCAAGATTCAATATTATTAAGATGTCATTTCTCTTCAATTTGGTCTGTAAATTTAGGAGACTCCCAAAATCCAGAAGACTAACTCTTATAAAAACCTGATTCTTAAGTCTATATGGAAATGAAAAGGATCTAAAATAGCCCAAACACATTTTTAAAGGAACAACAATGTTGGGAAAAATATATTATTTAATTTCCAAATTGCAATAATGCTATAGTTGTCAGAAATACATAAAGACAATTGTGAATATCAATGAAACAAAATGTGTTTGTAAATTCTTCCACACATATTTGGTCAATTGGTTTTCCATATGTTTTCAAAATAATTCAACATATGAAGGAAAATATTCCCAACAAATAAACGCTGGAAGAACTGGATATTTTTATGCAGAAAAATAGTAAATCTTGAACCTTATGCCACACCATATTAAAAAATCAAATGTATCACAGATTTAACATAAAAGTTACAGTTATAAAACTAAAAGAAAACATTGGAGGAAGTCTTTACAAACGTGAGTAAGAAAAAGTGTTTTTGTATGGGACACAAAAAGCATGAACCACGAAAGACAAAATAAGTTTGCTCTTCAAAATTCACCATAAGAAAATGAAACAAGACAGAGTAGAGAAAAATATTTGCAATGCAAATATCAGTGTATAAATTATAGTTCAGTAAAAAGTTTTTTAAACCTAAGCAAATGTTGACAGTATAAAATGACACTAATAGTGTTTTCTAGCTATTAATACAAAATAGACATTATTAGTTGATTAAGACCAATTAATTAGAATTACAAGGCAAAAATGCATAGCAATTTTGAGTTATTAGATTGGTAAAGAGATAAAGTAAACATATCCTAAGGTCTTTATATTGTCTTCATAAGAATTTTAAAAATTGACTTTCAATTTTGATACCATTTAGTATAGAAGAGGAACCTCTTATATTAGAGAACTATAGTATATTATTTTCAAGCTAGCAATGTGAAAAAAAAAAGAAGTGAGAAACAGTAGTTAATCAATTCAAAAGTCAAGAAACAAAAGAATGAGAAACCTACAACTTGAAGAATGAAGAATACAAAATAAGTCTAAGATTGGCTGACTGGGTTTTTCAAAATCAACTTTAATACACTTATAAAAAGACATATCTAAAATATAAGGTTAAAAGTAAAGTGATGAACTGAGTTTTACCATGCAAGTTCTCACCAAGAGAGTCATAGTATTAACATAAAAAGATAGACATCAAAGAATCAAAGCGTTAAGGTAAAGATGATCATTTCATGGTGATAAGAATTCTATTCCTAAGGAAGACATCCATTCTACATTTTAAACCTGGATGAACCTAATAATACAACATCAAATTTATGAAAACCTAGTGAAAGGAAGAGAGGATTTATGTTCTTACCAAGTTGGCCAAGGTTCAATGCTCCTAAAATAGAATATTTCTTCTCCTGAAAAATGCCAAGTACTTTCTACTAGAATCCACTTCTTTTTTCTGATTTAAGGATTTTTCCCACTCACACATTAGCTAAAGCACCTTGTGTCCACTTGGCCCCCAAAAGCAGTTACCCTCCGTTTCACAAAAGTTCCACTAATGGAAAGCATGCAGCATGGGTATGTTTCACTCCATTCATTACTCCTACTGACTGTTAATACAGTGCATTCCTGAACTAAAACCTTCTTTAACTGACGTTGCAGAAAAACTGTGACATAAAAAGATCAATGTTGTGCCACTGAAGTCTAAAGATGAAAAATGAAATTGGAAATATTTATTTTGCATTCAATATTGAACACACTGAAAAAGATTTAAAATGTTGATAGAAATCATTTTTCTTCTCTCTCTCTCCACCTCTGTTTTTGTAACAGGCTACATCATCTGCCATAAAGCACTTGATCCACAAGGGTCTATAGTACTTGTCAATCATAAACCAAAGAAACTTGCTACTATTTAACTGGTAGAAAATCTTTAAATGATATGTCCACTAGCAGTGGCTCAAATATGGAGATATTTGAAATTTCTACTTATTGTTCTAAATTTTTGAGTTTTACAATTTTTAAAGAGTTATTAAAAATATATTAAACATGATTATAAAAATTCAATTATGGCCCCAGCATTCTATGCAGTTTTATGCCTTTTATACAGTAAACATTGAAAAGTTGAAATAATTTGGTAAACTAAAAAGAATTGCTAATGTTAACATTTTTTCTGACATATACTTTGGGGATCCAAATAATTATTTGAATATAAATAACCATTTTTATGTCCAAGTTTTTGCATTATATACATACTAAAGCCATATTGGCAGCTTAAACCATCAAAGGATCAGATAATTTTTAAATCAGAATGTAACATGAAAGTTCATATATAGTGATTTAAACATTTTTCCTACCTACTTGTTTCACTTTGATATGGTAAAAAAATCCAACTTAATATGTTTATCACAACAATGTTTTTTCCAAGTCTTTACATGAACATTTTATCTTTGAGACCTTCACATTCCTTTCCTGGAAAAACATAGAAAAAAATTACTGATTAAACCTAGCTTTCAATCTTTGTGCAGGAATTTGACTAAATTATCTCTAACTTCTCTTCATGTTATCATATCATTAAAGACATTGAGAATCCTGATTTTAATTTCTTTGATACACTTTTTTAAGATTTAAAATCCTCAGTTATGAAATAAATACCAAGCAAAAATCTTTAAAATAATCATCAGTTCTCTTCTAATGGATGTTGCTGACTCATTGGGTGAGGAAGAGCTTACCAGTCATTGATATGGCATGGCTCATGTATTAGGGTTCCCCAAAGAAAGACAGCCAATAGAATATTCATATTCAACTCTGGCAATAGCAGCCTACGGAGCAGCATATATATATATACACACACACACACACACACGAAGATTTATTATGAAAATTAGCCTACTTGATTAGAAGTTTGAGAGATTCCATGATCTGCTATCTGTAGGCTGAAGACTCACCAAAGCTGATAGTGTCATTCTAGTCCATGTCCAAAGGGTAGAGAATGAGGGGAGCTAATTGGGTAAATCCCAGTCAAAGGGAGGGTAGAGAAGAACAATGTAGCTCAGCTCCAGCAGGCATGCAGGAAGAAAAAAAAAGAGCGAATTTCTCCTTCGCTGTTCAGGGTCTCAAAGGATGGAAGAAAAAAAGCAAATTTCTCCTTTGTGTTGTTCAGAGTCTCAAAGGATTGAATGATGCCAACCCGCATTGGAGAGAGCAATTTACTTACTGAGTCCACAGATTCAACCATCTGGGAACATCCAGAAATAATGCTTAACCAGATATCTGGGCATACTCTGGTTTAAATTAACACATAAATTTAACTATCACAGCTAGAAATGGAAGGGTCAAGGGAATTTTAATGAAATCGCATATCAGTGTAAAACAATAGCCAAAATCAGTGACTACCTCTCCACATTTCAGTAAAGCAACTAACATTAAGGGCTTAATTTAGAGGAATGACAGAAACCCAAGTCGAACTAGCTCAATCAGAATGTGGAGTCTCCACAAAATCAAAAGATAAGCAGCTTCAGGAATCAAAGGGATCACTGGAACCCAAGAGGTACACACAGGACTCACTGCCCATCTCTGATCTCTTCCTCCTGCACATGAGTTTTATGCTCTCCTACCACATATTAGTTATACCATCAGGTACATGGCCACCAAGATTTCTATATTCATACCTGAATTAGGTAAGTAATGCATGAAGGCTGCAAAATTACAAAAACAAAACATAAAATGGAAAACAAAAGACTTCTTAACAAATTTTAAGAAAATACGCAGAGAAAATTATCATAAGGACAAGAATTTCCAAATTGTAACTGGTCAAAAGTGCCTAACACAGTGAATGAAATAAAAAAAAAATTATGTGATTTTACCAAGTGAGTGAAAAAGATCTCTAAATCTCACAGGGCGGGGTGGGGGGGGTGGTTGGGGAAGAAGAAGGGAGGCATCTATGAAGACAAATGAGAATCGCAAAGCCTTTTGACTTTTAAACAAAATGCTGGGTACTGGAAAGCAAGATGTAGTCCGAAGCCCAGAATTCTACACACATACAAATGATCACTCGCAAAGGAAGAAAGAATAAAGATATTTTTTCAGTCATGCAAGGATTCAAAACTATAATCTCCCAAGCTCTCTTTCTTATTTACCAAAAAGCATTTTTAAATCAAGTAAGGGAATAAGTCAAAAAAAAAAAAAAGGAAAGTGCAGATCAACAAAACATCTAATCCAGTCTCTCCTTTTTGGTTTCCAAAATTTGATATTTAAACTACTGGAAATCAGTTTAGAGCATATACCACATCTTGAAGAACAGGATAGATAAGAGCAGAAAAAAAAAAAAGCAATCCCAAGGCAAGAGCTAGAGCAATAGGTCTAGTTTGGAGCAGGATGATGTATGACTGTGTAAGAGTGGACCTCAGTAGGAAGGAAAAAAAAAAAAAAGAGAGATTCAGAAACTGTGTTTGAACATTTGGGTAAATACCACAGGATGACTGATTGAGCTATATGTGTATTTTAAAAGAAAATACTAAATATAGAGAAACTAATTATAAACAACATAAAAAATGGAAAGTTATCCAAAGTAAGGAAACAGGTACAGCACATTCATTGAATCAGCAAGGAGCAATATTTCCATAAACATGCAAAACACTAACTTGTCTATAAATGGTAATAAAATTGTATTGAGAATAAGTGGGTGGTAAAGAAGTAAACCTTTACTCCAAAGAGAAGTCTCAGATAATATCTAAATATGGCAGTATACACATATGATTTTTAAAAATTGAGTTAAATACAAATGAAAATAACTGAAGGTTGAAAGTGATTGCCTCCATAAAATTTATAGAATCGTTTATTAACTATGTTCACTTAATTTGATAAAAATAAAAATTAATTTAAATAAAAAAGTTTTCTCCACTCTATTTATACAACTCACAGAAAACCACTGACAGCAGCGTCCATTTTATCCATTTTACTGCTTGCTATCAAACTTTAAATAATTTGCCTACATTGTACAGTTTATCAAAATTTGAGAAGATAGATTCTCAAATATGAGGAATTTTTAACATTTGTGCTATCTTCCAATTTTTCTGCTCCTCTCAATTTTTCATTTATATTATTGTTTATATATTCAAAAATATTTGTTGAACTCCTGCTATATTCTAGTCCCTTAGGATACATAAATGAACAAAATAAATGTTCCTGCCATTTTATAGTTTACATTCTAGAAAAGCAAAAAAACAAACATTGAGTTTAAGTAAATAATGTGCTAATGTTAGAAGATGATAATGATAATGTTGTATCCTCCTAGGCCACAGATGTTGCAGTTCATCATTATTGCTAGGCACAGAAGAACCAAGAGATGCCCCAATGAATCTCTTAGCTTTCAAACAAAAGCTTCCCTGCACCTACTGTGTAGCATTATCCATGGCTCATCATGGAGTTAGCATATTGGCCAATCATCCTGGCCAATGTGCTAACTCCTTTCTTGGCCTGATGGTCCACTGGCATGATGACTTGAAACTGTCTAGCAGTGGTATTCATACCTCCAAGTTCAGCAGATCCTTCATTGTGTTCTCTGTTAGAAACAAGCTTTTGGAAATACAGAAATCACTGATTTCAGGCACAGAAATTGCATCTCCACACAGGGGCCATTGCGGGTGGCATTAAGAGAAGGCAATCTTCTATTCCTTTTGTTCTCAAAGTAATATATTCTAGTTATTGAGAAAACACCATCATATATTAGGACTTGGTTTGGTATGTGTACCACAGCCTGTAAGACATCAGTCCTAACCCTCAGCTTTGTCCTCAAGCTGATTTTCTTTTAACCTGAGTCTTTAATGGGTTATTTTGCCATCATTCTCCTGGGTCATGAGGTATATGGAAAGACAAATAGATCTCATGTCACGAGCCAATTGTCACATGTCTTTATGTATAAAATGTGTTTGTTTCTAACTATGTTGTATAAAATATTCATGACATTCTTTAAGTTCAAAGGTTAAGCTTGCAGAGGCACTGTAGACAGAGAAGAAAAATACATGTCCTTATAAGAATAAAATTGCTGCCTTACAGACGGAAGAGATAATCTGCCACTAAGTAGCTAGATTTTATCCTCAAAGGATAATAGTATATTAAGAAATCACTATGGTCTCTGCTGCTGACATGCTGGACGTTAAAGTGTCAGTTGCTAGTTCAACTTTGGTAAGAAGTCCTTGCTACCAGTCATCACAGGCCCTCATGCCATGCACATGCACATCCAGTACATTGCACCAGTACTGGAAGGGGCAAGTGCAAGGTTGGACTATCTCGCAGGACAGGAAGTCATCCTATCTGTCCACTTATTGATGACTTCTCTGCAGTGTAGGCTTTCTGTTGGACATAAACCTCAAAAATCTACATCTTGTATCCACTCTCCTAAGACTATCCACAACCCAATTTCTCAGACAACCTTGTCTTGAATCTTTAAATTTTACTCCTTTCAAGGCTTCTGACTAAACACTCTGACATCATTATTCGCTTGCCAGGTGTCCACATATATCCATATCACAGGCCACTTCTTCATACATGCAAAATGAACTTCTAAGTATACTGGTCACAGCTCTTTCTCCTAGGGGAATTGCTCTTAGCCAATGGTCTAAGTTAATATTAATGGTGACAGAGTTTACTTATGGCTAACACCAAAATGGTGTTCAATTCTGACTTGTCTGAGAACTGGACTCAAGTGTTTTCTTCTCTTCAGTTGATCATAGGATGTAATCCAGAAGTCAGGTGACCTTGTACCCAGCTTGCCAGAGATAATTCTAGCATATGCCAGGTACCTCAGAGTAATTAATAGCATTAACTTTTACTCTCAAATGCATCTTAGTTTGGATAACTCATTCTAAGGTCACTCTACCTATGAAATCAGAAGTAAAATTGAGAAAGAGGCATCAATATGGCAAAAGTACATGTCACGAGCTGTATGTTAATGTAATTTACTGATATATATTTGAACCTGCTCAGGCTTGATTCCAAACACTCCATTTCTACCCTATGACAGATTGATGCTATGCTCATCTGTTTTATGATAGGTATAATCAAATACATGTCACGACAAAAGCTGCAGTCACACAGTCATTTGGTGTTCATGGTCAGGCACTTGGTCTTTACCAAGGCCCAATAATAAATCAAGAGCTACTTTAATAATGGTTACCAGTTCTCTGTTGCAGAAGAAAAGGTCTTGCTGTAGAATTCTAGAAGTCTGTACCTCATCGCTTTACTGGGGATTGCCACAGATAACACAAAGCATCCTTTACTGTCATGAAAACCTCCAGAACTATCAGATATTCTAGGATATAAAGCCTGGCCTACACCCTTCTCTATGCTATGGGACCCACTCTAAATTGACAGTCTTCTGATCCACTCAATAAATGGCACTGAGCATTACTGCCAGGTATGGAATGTGCTGCCACTTTATTAGTAGTAAGTAGTAGGAATGATTTGCCATGCTGCAGATTTCACTGGTATGGCTAGTCCCTTAATATTAATGAGATTTATTACCCACCCTCTGGAATGTGTGTGCCTTACCTAAGGCTTCTGGAATGCTACTATAATAATACTTGCCATCTCCTGCTTACCAGGTCCAATTGGCATGATAATTATCAGCATAGTTTACTCGCATGATATTCCATAGCATATCAACAATAATGATCTCTTCAAACTTTGTCATGATAAGAGTCAGGTAGAATTAACATATCCAAAAACAAGAGAATAAATGTATGCTGCTTCTTTTCCCATATAAATGTAAATTATTGTTGATCTTCCTTATAGGAACTAAGAAGAACACATTTAACAGATAAATAGTACATTCCCAATGTCAGAGAGTTTGCTGATTTGTTTCAGTAAATATATTAGTTTAATCATATCAGGTATGATTGGAACTACCACTTGAATCAATTTAGAGATATCCACCATCGTCTACCTAATGTATCTGTTTTTATCCCCAAGGACCAACAGGTAAATTAAAAGGGGTCATGCTGGGGACCATTGCTCCTATATGTCTTTGAAGACCGGAATAATCTTTTGAAATTCCTTTCAAAATGTGATAGTACTTTAGACTTAATTTTATTGAAAAAATGAGAAGTTTTCCATTTGGCCTTTCTTATTACTTGGCTTTTATTGGTTCTTATGTCATAGGTCCAGGAAAATATATTAGGCTTCTATCAGTTACTAAGTGAATGAGTATGAGAATTGGTGTGTGTGTGTATTCCTATTTCTCCATTATATACACTAGTACTCACTAGAATCACTGTAATATTAACTTATGCTGAAACTTCATTTAACACCCATATAGCCTTCTGTACAACTGGAGAATTATGATGAGATTTCAAATCTTCTGCTGGTAGTGTCACTTCAGAAGTCATGTGCAAGAATCTTCAAATAGTCTGAATAGTTCACTTACTCCAGTACACAATTAACCTGGTAAATGACTGTACATTCCTTTGAGAATGGATGAGAAATGTTAATCAAATATACTTGTCTTGGAGTTTACAAGTTCCTTTCAAAAGGACCTTCCACCAATCTGTTTTGGAAGAGTGGCGTGCATTTCACCTGAAAATTTGATGAAGAATGAATTTTTTCCATTGCAGTGGCTGATATTAGACTTCTGCAGGCAACTTTGAATATGCATTTATCATACAAGCCAAATCACACCCAAATTAGTCATTTGTCTATCATTTGAACACCAGAATTTATTAGCCATCTGCAGATACCTGTGGGTCAAGAAATCTTAATTATTCCCACCTTGTATCAGATAATTAAGTACTACAATAAGTTAAGTCTCTGCAATTCCTGAAGAACATCATTCCATTGATACAAATGCAGGAGTCAATATATCTTCTGGAGTCAATTTTAGACTTCAGAGAAAAACATTATCAAGATTCTTAAAGATGCTGACACTCCTTTTGAGTACAACATTCCACTGCCTAGTGAATCCAATCTGTGCAATATACTACAGTGGAAGAAGTTTGGGCTTTGTAATTACATGGTCAATATTTTAATACTGACTCAGCTATGTATTAACTATAAAATTAACTTCTATGAGCTTCAGATATGGAGATTAGAATATGTTGCTTGCAGGGTTGCTTTTAAGGATCAAAAGAACTTTAGAATAATGCCTAAGATATATGGACTTACAAAATGATTTTCTCCTTCTTTGCTGTAAGGAAAACAGTGCTAACTCTTCACTTTCCATATCCTCCTCTTACCACTTATACACAATCTACCCACTTTGTCCACAAGTTTGACCTACAATTCTCAAAAACAGTGAAGGCATTAGGAAATATCAGTGATTCCTTTCCCTCTTTTTCTGATATATTTTTCCGTATTTTTCCACGAATTTCACTGAGTACAAGAATACACACCAAATTTACAGTAAAGTCTCATTGTACAAGTTTAGCAAACTAAAATAAGAAAAAGTATTGTAAGGATTTGCAGAAATTAGCAAAGATTATATATATTACACATAATCTACAATATAACATATTTTATGGCTTTTAAATAGAAAATATTAAAATTTAAAAAGAGAAGGGCAGAGCCAGACGGTATAATAGGACTCTCCAATGATCATACCCCCACAGAAACATCAATTTGAACAACGGTCAATAGATAAAATACCTTCACAAGAGCAAGAGATTATAGGAACTGTTTGTAGCACAATGATAAGAAAAGACACACTGAATCAAAGAGGGTAGAAAAGAGTTTTACATTATCCATGTCACCCCTCTTCCAAACCCAGGCAGCACAATGCAGTAACAGATACTCTTTGCTTGAGGGAAAGAGAGGAATGTGAGCACAGAACTTTGTTTTGGCCACCAACACCAAGCCTGCCTCAGCATAAAGCCCAACACTAAGCAGGCCGCCACAGCCCCAGAATCCTGGCTGGTACCTGAAGGCTGAGCCTACAGGCCTTTCCCAGAACCACACAGGACCCCTAAAGACCCAGACTTCAGGCAAGAAAGGTGGACTCGATCCCCTGGTTTACACCATCACTGGACAAACTTCAGCAGCCCCAGAATCTGGAAAGACCATAGCAGCAGCAGGCCCCAGTAGCCACAGGCTTCTATCTCATCCCAGTGGTTCTATGCTTTCATCCTACCCCAGGATTGTGCTGGCCTTAGCAACCTTGGGCTTTGGAACTATACCAGAGAGCCTTTCAAGAATTTCTAGATGGGCTGACTAATGAAGGGCTTTCTCAGATAAAGCTAGTCTGTGAAGGCTTTATGTACCTATGCAATGACAGAAATGCATGACCACAACAATAAAGAATAAATAGTATCAACAAAAAGACAAAATAGAGTGCCAATGACATACCCTCCCCTCCTCAAATGAGATGTATGAACTTTCTAAAAAGGGATTCAAAATAACTGTTTTCAAGATGATCAAGAATAAGAAAATAGAGAAATTCACTGAAAATATAGAGATATTCAATGAAATGAAGAAAGATAATAAATGACTATAATTAGAAAATTAACAAAAATTAAAATAAAATATTAAACAAAAAACTTGCAGCTGAAAAATACAACAATGAAGTGAAAAATTCAGTAGACAGAATTAACAGAAAAATTGATCAAGCAGATGAATGAATCTCTCAACTTAAAGACAGATTATTTAAAAGTGAATAGATAACAAATGAAAAGAAATGAAGAAAGTTTCTAGGATTCATACAAGAGCCATCAAGAGTAAATCTTCTAATCACAGAAATTCAGAAAGTAGAAAAGAAAGATATAGGGGTAGAAAGCATACTTTTACAAAATAATGGAAAATTTTCCAAACCTAGAGAAAGATAACTATCCAGATAATGAACGGACAATGCTCACAAAACAGATTCGACTCACACAAGACTACCTCAAGATATATTAAAATGAAACTGTCAAAAGTCAAAGACAGAGAAAGGATCTTAAAAGCAGTGAGAGTAAAGAAGCAAACAACATATAAGGGAGTTTCAGTATGGCTAGCAGACAACTTCTTGGCAGAATCCTTACTGGCCAGAAAAGAGTGGGATAATCCATTTAAAGTTCTGAAGGAAAAAAATGACAACCAAGCATACCGTATCTAGCAAAGCTATCCTTCATTAATGAAAGTGATAAAGATTTTTCCAGGCCTGTCAGCCCCTGCAAAAAAACAAAAAACAAACAAACAAAAAACAGAAAAAGCTTAGGGAGTTCATCACTACCAGGCTTGCCTTACAAGAAATATTAAAGGAAGTGATTCAATATTAGAAAAAAAAAAGATGTTAATGATTAACACAAAAACAGCTGAAGCTATTAACTGGTAAAAGTAAATACACAAATTCAGAGTAATCTAGTACTATAATGGTGAAATGATGTTGTGAAACACATTTTAGGAGATAAAACTATTTAATTTATATGATAATTTATTAAGAGATAAATATTTTAAGAAGTAAATTTGAATATCAAAAATGTAAAATATTGGGGGAAGAGTGAAGTAAAAGTCTGAAGTTGTCTTTTTTGTGATTACAGTTGTTTTTAGCTTAAAATACTCTATTATAATTACAAGATGATTTTGCAAGCCTCATGGTAACCAAAAGCAAAAACCTACAGTAGAAGCACAAAAGTTAGAAAGCAAGGAGTCACCAACCCAAATGCCCATCGATGATAGACTGGACAGGGAAAATGTGACACATATACACCATGGAATACTATGCAGCCATAAAAAACGATGAGTTTGTGTCTTTTGTAGGGACATGGATGAACCTGGAAACCATCATTCTCAGCAAACTGACACAATAACAGAAAATCAAACACCACATGTTCTCACTCATAGGTGGGTGTTGAGCAATGAGAACACATGGACACAGGGAGGAGAGCATCACACGCTGGGATTTGTTGGGGAGGGACAGTGGGGGGTGGGGAGTTGGGGGGAGATAACATGGGAAGAAATGCCAGATATAGGTGATGGGGAGGAAGGCAGCAAACCACATTGCCATTTATGTACCTATGCAACAATCTTGCATGTTCTTCACATTTACCCCAAAACCTAAAATGCAATAAAATATATATTATTAAAAAAAAGAAAGCAAGGAGTCAAAGTATATCACTAAAGATAATTACTTAACCACAAAGAAAGACAGCAAAAAAAGAAAAAGTATCTACAATAGAACTATAAAGTGATAGTAGTAAGCCCTTGTCTATGATTAATTACCTTGAATATAAATGATTAAATTCTCAAATCAAAAGACAGAGTGGCTAATAGATTAAAAAACAATACCTGTATATATGCTGCCAAGAAACTCACCTCAGCTGTAAGGACACACATAAATTGAAATGGAAGGGATGGAAAAAGATATTCCATGTAAATGAAAAACAAAAGAAAGCAGGAGTAGCTATACTTCTATGAGATAAAATAGACTTTAAGTCAAAACTTGTAAAAAGAGACAAAAGAGGTCATTCTATTGTGATAAAGGGATTAATATAGCGATATCACTGGATTCTGCCAAATATTTAAAGAACAAGTCCAATTTTTCACAAACTCTTCCAAATTTTGAAAAGGGAATACTTCCAAACTCATTTTATGAGGCCAGCATCATACTGATCCCAAAGACAATCAAGAATACTACAAAAAAGGAAGATTTCACTATAGATAAATATCCCAATGAGCATAAATGTAAAAGTTCTCGATACAATACTAACAAACCAAATTCAACAGCACATTTGTAAAGATCATTCACTATGATCAAATTGGACTCATCCTAGAGACACAAGAATAGTTCAAATACACAAATTTTAAAAATGTATTACATTAACAAAATGAAGAACAAAATTTATATGATCATTTAAATAAACGCAGAAAAAAATGCATTTGACAAAATTTTATATTCTTTCACAATAAAAATCTCCCAACAAATTAGCTATATTGGCAATGTACCTCAATAAAATAAAGGCAATGTCCACATGAAAAAACCCCAGCTAACATTATACACAACTCGGAAAAGTTGAAAGCTTTTTCTTTACAACTGGGGAGAAAACAAAGAAACCCACTTTTACCACTTATTCTCTACATAGTACTGGAAGTCCTAGACAAAGCAATTAGGCCAGAGAAAGAAATCAAAGGCATCTTAACAGGAAAAACAGAAGGTAAATTGTCCCTATTTGCAGAAAACATGATCTCATATACAGGAAACCTCAAGTACCCCACCAAAAATACTTTTTAAACTAGTGAATAAATTAAGTAAAGTTACAGGATACAAAAATTGACATTTAAACAATCAGTAGCATTTCTATACACTCACAGCAAACTATCTGAAAAAGAAATCAAGAAATAACTCCAAAAACAACTTAGAAATAAGTTTAACCAAGAAGGTGAAAGATGTCTACATTCAAAATGATAAAACATTGCTAAAAAATTGATGGAAAGATATCTCGTGTTTGTGGAATTAGTAGAAATAATGAAAAAATGTCTATATTACCCTAACTACCTTAAGTCATCGACAGATATCATTCAGTTACTCTAAAAATGTCAATGGCATTCTTCACAGAAATGTATTTGTATGGAGCTACAAAAGACCTCAAATAGCCTAAGCAGTCCCAAGCAAAAGAATAAATCTGAAGGCATCAGACTGCCTGACTTAAAAAAAATTACAAAGCTATAGTAACCAAAACAGCATGGTACTGGCATGAAAACAGACACATAGGCCAACGAAACAGGATAGAGAGTCCAGAAATCAATTCACACGTTTAAAGCCAACCAATTTTTGACAAAAATGCCAAGAACACACAATAGGGAAAGGACAGTCTCGTTAATAAATGGTGTTGTAAAAACTAGATATTCATAGGCCAAAGAATGAATTTGAAAATTTCTCTCATATAATACACAAAAATAAACTCAAATATTTTATGTGAAACCTGAAAGGAAAAAATATTTTGGCAAAAATATAAGGGCAAACCTCCATGACATTGGTTCAGACAATGACTTTTTGGGGATAGGACTCCAAAAGCAAAAATAGAAAAATGGGATTACATCAGAATTAGAAGTGTCTGCACAGCAAAGAAAATAATCAATAGTGTGAATAGACAACCTACAGAATGGGAGAAAACAAAGTAAACCACACACATGATAAAGGGTTCATACACAGTATATATAAGAAACTAAAACAACTTAATGGCAAGAAAACAAATTACACAATTAAAACACAAGCTAAGAATCTGAATAGACATTTCCCAAAAGAAGATATACAAATGGTCAATAGGTATATGAAAAAATGTCCAACATCACTAATCATCAGGAAAATGAAAATTAAAACCACAATCAGATATTACCTTACACCTGTTAGAATGAGTATTATTAAAAAGATATTAAAAAGATGAAAGATAGCAAGTGTTTGCAAGGGTGTGAAGAAAAGAGAACCTTTGTACAATGTTGATGGAAATGCAAGTTAATATAGCCATTATAAAAACAGTATGGAAGTTTCTCGCAAAATTAAAAGAAGAACTACTATATGTTTCTGCAATTTCTCTACTGGTTATATATTAAAAGGGGAAAATCAGTACGTTGAAGACATGTCTGTACTTCCATGTTTATTGCAGCATTATTCATAATAGTTCAGATATGTAATCAATCTATGTCCATCCATGGATTAATAGACAATAAAAATGTAGTTTATAAGCACAATGGAATACTATTCAGGCTTAAAAAAGAGAGTCCATAATTCACAACATAAATGAACCTAACCGACATTATGTTGGTGAAATAATCCAAGCACAGAAAGACAAATACCACATAGCATGATTCATATAATCTACAAAAGTTGATCTCATAGAACTAGAGAAATGAATGGTAGTTACCACATTACCAGGAGCTGAGGTGATTGGGGGTGGGGGTGATGCTGGTCAAAAGGTTAAAAAAAAAAATCAGTTAGATAAAATTAAATTCAGGAAATCTATTATACAACACAGTTAATATAATATTCTTGAAAAATGCTGAGTGGTGTTATGTTCTTACTAAAATATGATACGTACATGCAGTTATGTGTATGTTAATTAGCTAGATTTTGTCATTACAAAATGTACCTGTCTCTTAAAATATCATGTTGTAAATAATACCTATATTTTGATCTGTTGATTTAAATAAAATTGAAAAAGAATTTTATCTTTTTGAAAGTATTAATGCTGATTTTTTTCCTAAAATATTTAATTCATATTTCAAAATTACACTAATACTCATTTAGCACTAAAAAACATAGAGGCATAACAGAGGCCATGGCCTGAAACTCTGAATTATGCCGTAGCCCAATTCTTTGTTTCTTTCACTTCAGTCTCTATTTAAGGTTCTTTTAAAATGGATTAAGGTTTGGCAAACTACAGTCTGCTGGGCAAATCTGGCCCACCACCTATTTTAGTAAAGTGTTATTGGAACATGTTGACACTTATTAATTTAGCTGTTGTCTGTGACTGCTCTCGGACTACAATAGCAGGGCTGAATACTTATGACATTTAGTCACTAGGAAGTCTCAAAATATTTACCATTTGTCCCTTTACAATAAAGGATCTTCAGTTTCTAATATTGCTCATGAGAAGTGTCACAGATAGCCTTGCTGAAGTTCATACCACAAACGTTAAACCAACCGAAGCAGAATGATTTTAATCAATCCTAATCCCTTAGTAAATCCTAATTCATTGAATGAAATCCTAGAGTAAAAGTATCTTGAGTTTTTATTTTTCTTTCATATATAACATTTTCGAAGTTGTGTGAACAGTCATCTTTCTGAAGATGAACCAAATAATGAGTTATTCCTTAAATCTACACATCTGTAATTATATATATTATAGATGATGTCTTCTACCAAACTCAAAAGTTATCTTAAACACTGCTTTGCTACCCTAAATAATATACAGATGCTTCTTGACTTGTAATGGTGTTACATCTGATAAACCCATGTTACGTAGAAAATGCATTTACTTCTGGCAACAGGGTAAATGGTTCTGACTAATCAGATGGTCCCATTGCGATTTTTCAACTTTATAATAGTGAGAAAGAGACATACATTCAGTAGAAATTATAACCCCATCATATACCATAAGAGGCTCCTCAAGTTACAATGGAGTTATATCTCAATAACCCATTGTAAAGTAGAAAACTCATAAATCTACCCATCATAAGTGAGAGACCATTTGTATATGAAGACTATGGTTAAATGACCAATTTTACATAAAGCATTTAAAGTATACTTAATGAAAGTTCTGGAACACAACTTTCTTTTTGGGGATTGCCACAACAAACTATGTAACCTCAAAGACTCCACTATCTGAGCTTTAGCCTTTTCCATTTGCAGCTAAAGTTCTATAACTTAAGACATAAGGCAAGTAGTGTAAACGTTTTAAAACTGCAATAAAGCAAAGGAGCTGACCACACAAAATGTTTTGCGACAGAAGAACTGGAGTAATTTATGGCAAAACCTTATTCCCGTTCTCATCAATCATATCTTGAAACATGCTGTTAAGATTTCCATTTTTTAAAGAAAGAATGGAAATACTGAAGCAGCACCCTCACTTTGATTTTCCTGGCTGAATTTGGCATCTAGTCATTTTTTGTAAAAAAGGAACTATCATTTTGTCCACTGTCATTAGGTTGCCAATTTCTTGAGAATTCTGAGTCCCAGTTTGATTTCTAACTAACTGCCTTATCTCATTGGTTTTAATCTCATTTCCTAATAGTGCTTTTCCTGGAACACATGCCCTTGCTGATTTCAAAGCACACTTACTCTTGGCATTGTTTATAGGCCTTTTCCTACCACTTTTAGTTCTTTATTCCCTCTCTCCCTCCTGGCCACCTTCCTTCACTAAAATATAAATTGATTAGATAGCATCTGCAAATGGAAAAAATTATTACTGAAAGAGTCAACACCCACAACTAATACCAGGTAGAAAAAATGTTTCTGTTTTTTATTTGTAAACTAGCCACTGAATAGACTAATTCACAGATAGACTTACAAGCTTGGAGTTTTGGGAGAGTGTTTCCTCACATGTGTGGTATATATATCACACATATAATATATATACCACACATATAATTTATCCCTTGTTTAGGAAAAATTTTGCTCCAGTGTGGCTTCAGTAAAGACTTTGCCAACTGCTACCTAGTTATCACACTGTCAGGATTCCTTGAATGCTGTGTCTCTTCTACTCACCAGACACTTCTGTGCTACCTAATAATCTTATTTCTCATTTCCTGTATGTTGTCTAATCTCCCTCAATAAGATTAAACATTTTTAGAAGACAAAATATGTGACATTCATTCCTTTCCATTCTCCTATTGTAATCCACATAATTTGCTGTACACATTCTATCCTCAATAATTGATGGCTGATTCGTCCCTGTGATGAGCGTACCCCTACAATGAGAATGCCTATTGATCTTGTCCGTTTTACCTGGAAATGCATGAAAAATATCTAACCAACTTTTCCTGGAAGTTTTAACATTGGAGTTGTACTACAAATATTGTAGATATTGTCTTCCAACAGACAATGAAATTATCTTAAACAATGCTTTGCTACCCTAGATACTATATATGAAAACTAGGACTAAGTGGCCAGTTTTATTTAAAAATTTTAAGGTATACTTAATCAAAGTGCTAAATAATTGGTATTAAAATAAAGAAAATTATAGCCTATCTCTTCATTGTAAAAATTTTAGTTATAAATATGCTGCTATAAATATGCAGCATTAAAAATTTTCCAAAAAAATAGAAGGCTAAAGGAACCAGGTTCTAAAAACCAGTTTTAAAAGTTAAAAATAACTAAGAAAAATGTTTCCAGTTATATGGTTTGTTCAATAAAAGGATACCGCACCTATGAAGCACATGTAGTTCCAGAAACAAGAGCCCCTAGAATGCAAGAAAACACACTGGAGGAAAAATGTTATATAAAATATTATTTTACATGAATCAGATATTTTAGAAAAAAGGAAATAAATGTGATGATAGAGAAAACTTGAAACAAAATGGCAATAAAGTTATGTTTTAGAAGAAAAAGAGGTGGAGATACTGATTTTTTTTTGCTGGAGAAAGTAAAGCAATATATTATCAAAAATCTTAACTATGTCAATTATATTTGGTAAGTAGCGCAAATATCCTAAGGAAATAATTATGAGAATAAAAACATAAACATTTAGAGGTTCTTAAAATATTATTTATAGCCACAAATAGTCAAAGCAACCTAAATATCCAAGAATAGGAGAATTCAGTATTTATATAATGGAAACTTTATAATATACATATTTTTAAGGGTTGCATGAGGAAATGCTATGGAAACAATAGCTGCTCAATTTCTGAGCCAGCAGCATATTGGGCACATTACAGGCATGATCTCATTTAATCTTCAGATTTTCACATTGGAAATTATTACTCCACTTTCACAGATAAACTCTTACCAGAGGAGTTACTCAACTTGTCCAAGATAAGAAAGCTAGTTAGTAAATGCCCTAAGTGGAAAACTCTGTACTATATTTCATTACCACCTATTCTATATTGTTAAGTGAAAAAACAAAGTTATAAAGTTGTATACTTTTTCTGTTCTTAACTGTAAAAATGCATTAAACGCATTACATTGAAATATAGCAACATCTAAACAAAGAAATTCCTAAGTTATAGAATGATAAAAAAAGAAAAAGTTATTTTTCTTTTTAAAAAAATTTAAAAAGAAATGTTTCTTTCTTTAAAAAGAAAATTTTTGGGAGATGGATCCAAGATGGCCCATTAGGAGCAGCTCAGGATTGCAGCTCCCAGTGAAAGCGTGGAGGGTGAGTGGACACCGCATTTCCAGACGGATTTTTATTGCCCACAGACCAGGAGATTCCCACGCAGAGGAGCCCCAAGGGTCACCAGCGCGGCTGTTTCGGCCTGCACGGCTGTTTTGGCCGGCGCCCCACCGGGGCTGTCTCAGCCTGTGTGGCTGTCTTGGCCGGCACCCCGGCACGGCAGTTCTTCATACAAAATACATGGGTCTGGGCACCGTTTTAGCTGGCAATTGGAGCTGTGGGAAGACAAATGGGACCTAATCAAACTTCACAGCTTCTGCACAGCAAAAGAAACAGTCAATAGAGTGAATCAGCAACCAACAGATTAGGAAAAAATGTTTGCAGTCTACCCATCTGACAAAGGGCTAATATCCAGAATCTACAAAGAACTAAAACAGATTTACAAGAAAAAAAACAAAGAAGCCCATTCAAAAGTGGGCGAAGGATGTGAACAGACACTTTACAAAAGAAGACATACATGAGGCCAACAAACATATGAAAAAATGCTCATCATCACTGGTCATTAGAGAAATGCAAATCAAAACTACATTGAGAAACCATCTCATGCCACTTTGAATGGTGATCATTAAAAAATCGGGAGACAACAGATGCTGGAGAAGATGTGGAGAAATAGGAACACTTTTACACTATTGGTGGGAGTGTACACTAGTTCAATCATTGTGGAAGACAGTGTGGGAATTCCTCAAGGACCTAGAAATAGAAATTCCATTTGACCCAGCAATCCCATTACTAGGTGTATATCCAAAGGATTATAAATCATTCTACTATAAGGACACATGCACATGAACTTTCCTTGCAGCACAGTTTACAATAGCAAAGACCTGGAACCAACCTAAATGCCCATCGATGATAGACTGGACAGGGAAAATGTGGCACATTTACACCACGGAATACTATGCAGCCATAAGAAACGATGAGTTCGTGTCCTTTGTAGGGACATGGATAAACCTGGAAACCATCATTCTCAGCAAATTGACGCAAGAACAGAAAATCAAACACCGCATGTTCTCACTCATAGTTGGGTGTGTTGAACAATGAGAACACATGAACACAGGGAGGGGAACATCACATACTGGGGTTTGTTGGAGGGAAATAGGGGAGGGACAGTGGGGGGTGGAGAGTTGGGGAAAGATAGCATGGGAAGAAATGCCAGATATAGGTGATGGGGAGGAGGGCAGCAAATCATACTGCCATGTGTGTACCTATACAACAATCTTGCATGTTCTTCACGTGTACCCCAAAACCTAAAATGCAATAAAAAATAATTTTTTCCTTTATTATTTTATCAAAAAGAATAAGTTATTTTCTTTTCTGCAACTTTGTGTAATTTCTAATATAGGCATGTATATTTTTTATGAGACAGGAACCTCAGGTGAAGAGGAAAATCAATTACATACCTCAGTGCATTGAACATTATGCCCACTGCTCTGTTTAATGTTCCCTCTTATTTATGTAATTACTAGCTCCCTTTTTCCTCTGTTCCCTACTCACATTCTCCTCCTGTCCTTCACAGGAGTGTTTATTTTGTGTTTATGGTGACTTTTAGTTTGTGTGATCTTGTGAAAACTTTACTATCTTGTGTGCATTTACTTTAATACATGTTATTGGGCTTTAGGTTTGATTCTGCTCTTTCTTTGGCTTGAATATTATGCTTTAAGCTGCATCAAGATTGTTCTGTGTATATGTATTTTATTGCTTATATCTATTGCACAATTCTCCATCATTTAATACAACTATTCTGGCTATCGACATCCCCAGTTGGCCTTCAGCAACTTTCCACCACAGACATACACTGCTATGATTTAAATGCTTGTCCCCATCAAAACTCATGTTGAAATTTAATTGCTGTTGTAATAGTAATAAGAGGTGAGACTTTTAATAGCTGATTAGGCCATGAGGACTCTATTATAAAAGGGCAAGTTTGGTTTTCTTTTGTCTCTCTCATCCTCTGCCTTTCACCACTTAATGACTTAGTAAGAAGGTCCTTGCCAAATGCCAGCACATTGATATTGGACTTTCCCACTTCTGAAACTATATGTCAATAAATTCCTGTTTATTATAAATTAGTCAGTCTATGATATTTATTGAAGTACAAATAAACTAAGAGAGAAATTGGTACCAAAAGTTTGTAACTGAGTAATAAGTACAGGTTGAAAGAAATTAGAGGAAAAGACTAGAGAGAGGTTGTGTTGCCATAAATGGAGTGCTAAGAAGGAATTTAGTAAGGACTCAGAAGATGAGAAGAAATGTAAGTCAAGTCTGAAACTTCTTAAGGATAACTTAAGTGGTTGCCACGAGAATGTCCGTAGGTATATGGACAATAGAAGATAAACTTAACAAATATTTACAGAACTCTCCACCCCAAATCCACAAAACATACATTTTTCTCAGTATGACATTACACCTATTTTAAAAGTGACCACATAATTGGAAGTAAATCACTCCTCAGCAATTGCATAGTGTTTCACAGGTTTAAATAAAATATTGGTTGGCTGCTTGTTTGTTATTTTCATCCCTTATTCCTTCTTGTCTCCATTGTTAAGCACAATTATTGGCATAAAAGAGGTTTTTAATACCCATTTTTAGACTGCATTCTAGCCTGGGCAATAAAACAAGAATCCCATTCTCTCTCCCTCTTTTTCTTCCTCTTTCTTTCTCTCTTACATTCTTTTTTTTCTTTCTTTCACTCTCACTTTCTTTCTTCTCTTTTTCTTTCTTTCAAAAAAAATTAAAAAAGAAAAAAAAAGGAAAGTGCAGCATTCTCTCAATGAGCATTTAATGGATACCCTTGACATATCAGGCAAAGTTTTCCACTAAAGATACAAGCATAAATAAGACACCGATCCTTATTTATATATTTATAATTTTTTTGTAGAATTGGCGACAGTCTAGGAGAAAGTCAGACCTATATTAGGGAAGTGGATATTGGCATAAAATCTCAGAGATAAGGAAACCAAACTCTGAAAGATGGAGACATTCTCAGCATGATAAGCCCAGTCATTAACAAAAGGGCTTACAAGAGAATAAGAAAAACAGACATGCAGACACACATTTCTCAAATGCACTGAGCATTTTCCTGGAGGTTTTAAGAGAGGAAGAGAAGGGACAGAGCCTGGAAACCATCAGGCTTACATTATGAGCTTGTCTTAATCAGAAGGAAGATTAGCTTTCCTGTATCCAGCTTCATCTTACTTAGTTTTGCGCCAGGGTGGGATGATGGAGCGTGCACTGGGGCCTGGGGCCTTGTCTTAGCCTGGGCTTACTGTGGGGCATGAAGACATCACTTAAGTTGCTGAAGTCTCCTACTCCTCATCAGCAGCTGACACGATCTCTGGTCCATGATTGACTGGCTGAAACCCACCCAGTCCCTGCAAGAATACAGGACCCAGAAGGAAGCCTCAGACTGAAATATCATTGAGTATTTCATTGGTGAAAGCAGACCTAAACCAAAGAACCAGCTCATGAATGGAATAAGGCACTATATTATCTGATATCAGATTCTGTGTCCATCAGAGCATCACTTTCTGGAAGAGTTCAGAGTCGACAGCTAAGTCTAGGGCAGAATTACCCCAGGTTTCTAGGAAGATGATGCTAGACAATTCTCCACAAGAGAAGAACTTGAACCTTGAACTTCTGAAATGAGGATAAAAAATAACCTCCTTGTATTTTCAGCAGTTAATACATTTTATCTATCCCATCCACCTGGGTTTTCCCATTTTTAAAAATAAATTACAATGATTTGTGAGGATCATTAAAATTATCTTTGTAGCCTGCAAATGCTTTAAAGACAGATTGTATTTCAATGATCTTTGTGCAAATACTAAGTGGATACACGGTCATAACATGTAGTGACTGAATGGATAAATGAATGACAATGAATGGATAAATGAATAAAATAATGACTACGTGGTGGAGTAAATGAGTGTGGGAAAGCCTCCTGAATGTCTACCAAAAACGTTCTATTTATGGGGAAATGGTAGTAATATCTGACGGCCAAAAACAAGGACCAATGGCCCAGGATTTTATTCAAGTGTCAAATATCCAAACAAGGTGGACTACGATGGTCTCCAGGGCCTGCCCCCTCTCAGCCCACTGTGCCTCAGTCTCCCTATTTTGCTCCTCCTTTTCATCCAGATTTAGCGCCACTGAACATGCCCTGGAAACAGGCCCCTTTCTCTATCATCACTCCAGGTTAGCTGTGTTCCTCTAAATAAGACCAAGAGAGACAAGGAGCCCCATGTGAAAGGAACAGGAGCTACAAAGCAGAAGGCAGGGAGCAGAAGCTCTGGGTGAAAAGGGGCATAGACCTTGGGCTCCTGTACCCACCACGTGCTGCCCGAGAGGCTGACTCAGGGTGATGTGAGCAGGACTTCCATGTCCTGTGGACTGCAGGAAGGTTCTGCTGATGGGCTAATGGGGGAGGGGGAGGTGTTGGCTGTGTACCAGCAAGGTGGTCTCAGAGTGGCTGCTTGCTCAGACTGAAGGTCATTCATCTTTTCAAAGCATGTTGTTCTCCATCACTCTGTGACCCTGCAGGCCTCTCTCCCCTCCTCCTCCTCCTTCAGGTATAGGAAAGCTGAAAGCTCAGCTACAAGTAGCCCCATGCCTCTGTAGCCACCCAGATATTGGTAGTTACTCCCTTAGTAAATACATTTTACTGAATTCTCCTATTAGGGGTATGTTTCCTGTGAGAGCCCTAACTGATATAAATACACAGAACTTCATCTCCACACAGAGCTGCTGTATTTCTCCTTCCTCCTTTCCTTCTTCCTCTCTTATGCTCAGAGGCATGTTTGCTGTGTGACCTAGAACGTGTCTGCCCAGCCCTCAATCTCCTCACCTCCAAAGTGGAATTAATATCTTGCATTGTCATAGGCATCAAATGAGGTAATTCATGTAGGATATTTGGTATGGTCCCCTGAAAATAATAGACGTCAAATAAATTTCAGATTTTAAAAAGTGAGATTTTGAAGTGCTTCCTTCTTTTCACCCTCGTAATAAGTGAGACTAGATTCCATTTTGTACCCTGAGTGGGGTTTTATAGCAAAACAGTGAAAGATGAGAAGAAGTGTATTTTTTTTTTTCCTAAAACAAACCGTTTAAGCATCACTCCATATGAGTAACAGGAGCCTCTCAAGCAATCCCCCGCCCCCGCCAACCTCCGCTACCCCTCTTGATTCTTGAAAACAGAGCAATGCCATTCAAAGGTTTCTCTGAACTATACCATTCAAGCAGGTTTTATGAGAGATTATGCAGCTCTGTAAAGAACTTGATCAAACATGACAGCAGGCCCAATGATAACATCTCTATCAGCTTACTCAATAGAATTGTCTAAAAAATATGGGATTTAATTAGAAGTCATTCTGTTTTTTATAAATGAGACAGAGAGAGATGCCTGATAGTGACCCAGAAAAAAAAAAGAGACTGCTCTGAACATCACCTTCTCTCATTCTTCAAACGCAAAGTAATTACAAGTTGTTAGGACAGGGATATCAGAGACCAAAGAAGAAAATGCAGAAACTTCTTACAAATGTGAATTATCTTTTTGACTAAAAGGAGTACAGAGGAATTCCTTAGGTGCCTCCCTGAAAGGCAAGAATGTGATATGAGATTACTCCAAAATTATTCCGAAAGAAAGTGAAGACAATTATGGCTTTGTAAACACAAGGCCTAGTAGGTGTTCCTCTGAGCCATGCAGTACAGAGAAAGTTTATTTGGAAATAAAACTATCTATGGAAGAGAGAATTTTGATTTTTCCGGGTTTTTTTTTTTTTCCCTGCGTTTGAGTGAGGGAAACGGAGAAGCTGTCGCTGGGGAATCCAAGTCTCCAGTACTTGGCAGGTAGCAAATAATGGGAGGGGCCCAAAGGATTTGGATGAAAAATGAATGAAAATTCATCTTCCTTTTTTTTTTTAATTAGAGTCAGAGTGGTATATTTTTGTGCCCTAAATTTATTTCTTAGAAAGATTGCTGCTGTGGTTGGCTCAGAGGGTCTAACATCATACTGAAACGTAGCTTTCTTATGAAACGTGTTCTTAGAGCCTTGAATCAATCATTATTCCTTTTTCTCTCTGCCCAATTTAAAATATTTCCTTTTGTAAGAAAATAAAACAACTTAACTTGTGGCAGGTTGGGGGAAAGGTTGAAAAACTGGCTTTTTCTGAGTCGCTTTTGCTGCTGCTCAAAGAAGCCATTTCCACCTTTGTTAATTCTTTGTTCCCTTTTCTGTTCTTATTCTTCATCCAAAAGCCTCAAGTCTTGGTTTTCATCCCTCTCTGTATATGGCGGTGATTCACGTGAGCATTGGGTTTTCCTATGCAAGCACCTGATTCACCATCCGGTAGCATAAACTAATGCTGACTAGAGAAAACACATTCTATTAATTAGGAGCAGGATGCTAATAATATTGAATATAAATCTGAATTTCTCTATGTTCCATATTACTTCTTAGGTTCTTGGCTTTTCTCTCTTTGTGAAAGCTCACAGTGCCTCTCATCTCAGCTCAAATGATTATCCGATGCTTCTCAACAACACACAAAATGTCATTCTTCCTGAGAACGCGGCCTTCCCAAGCCATGCACTGGCTCTCTGTGGCTGGTTTTCGGCTTCTACTTAGCATATCCTTTCCCAGACTTGGCAGGAAAATACCCTCCTGAGAGGACTATGAAGGGTAAGCTGCCCAGCAGGTGAGTAGCTGGAGCACGGGATAATGGCAGTGGCCTTGCTGGAGAACAACACTATATAGAGAAGTAAAAAGACATGTTCTTCATTATGATTAATGCTCAGAAAAGTAAAGCTCATCCTATGCCACCCCCCACGCAAAGCCTTGATCACAACATAAATTCTGGGTTATGGTAACAATGATCAGTTATGAAAGCCAGGTGTCCATGTACAGAATCTCACACAATCTTCATGACCACAACATGAGGGAGGAGTTGTGATCCACCCAACTGTACACACATGAAGATGGAAACCTTACAGGAGGTGACTCTCAAGGTCTTAAAGTTGGTGAATGACAAAGCCAGAAATACACAGTTTTTATATATTTAGAGTGTTATCTATATGGAAATAGTGTACCGAATATATACTCTTTCTGGTATAAAAAGATGTTCCAAGCTTATATTGTACCTCATCTTCCTCACCCTGGACTCAGCCATGAAATGAGTTTTTGAAGGTCTCTACTTTTTCCTGGGACTCTGTCACTACAATGGCCTTTGTTCAGAACCATGTTTGTGAGGTTTGGTTCCTTTGCAGTTTTAGGAAAATTTAATTTTCTAATCTCTCTGACTATAGCCTGTATGCTGAAATGTACCCATGTTACTCTATAAGGAATAAGATAAACTATTTTACGTTTCCAAAGGTTCTGCCCAAGGAATTGAATAGAATTTAAAGCAAGAACAACAGAAAAGACACGGTCCCCAATTTTTGAAGGCTAGAATACTAATACTTATAGAACTAATTCAAGTTTAATTTGAATAAATAATATGTATTTTTTTGGGACATAAATTATTCCTCATTAGGAAGGCTGGACTTGTGAGGTTGTAAAAATGGACCTAATGTTATTGAGAATCACCTGTCAAACACAGTACTGAACACGGAGCACTTGCTATCTTGATTTTTGTTCACAAAATCCCCACTTTATAAGTGAAAAACAAATGTGGCTTCAAAGACACTTACAAGGTGACCTAGTAAGCATTTGGTAAAGTTTGAATTTTAATCCAGGTCTAATGACCACAAAACTTGCTTAAAAAGCAATATTTAAAAAAAATTGTTTTCTCATTCTCAAACTTATTTATTGCACTGAGAGAGAACACTTAAACCTTTTATTACTAGCATTGTCTGTATTCATTTAAGGTGATGGCTGCTTTCACAGCTTGTTTATTCAGTTCTCATTGGGGATCAGTTGGATGAGTTAAAGAGGCTCTCTACCCATGGATTAAAGGCTGTGCTGAGCAGACTGGCATGAAACAAGAGAACAAAAGTAAAGAACGTTTCCATAGTGATACAATCCAGTCTACTTCCATAAAACTAAGCAAAAAATAACGCACAAACTTCACCTTACACATTGATATGGTTTAGCTGTGTCCCCACCCAAATCTCCTCTTGAATTGTAGCTCTTATAATTCCCATGAGTCCTGGGAGGGACCCAGTGGGAAGTAATTGAATCATGGGGGCGGGTCTTTCCTAGGCTGTTCTCCTGATAGTGAGTTTGTCTCAGGAGATCTGATGGTTTTATAAAGGAGAATTCCCCTACACATACTTTCTTGCCTGCCACCATGTAAGACATGCCTTTGCTCCTCCGTCACCTCCTGCCATGATTGTGAGGCTCCCTAGCCATGTAAAACTGTGAGTTCATTAAACCTCTTTTTCTTTATGAATTGCCCAGTCTCAGGTATGTCTTTTTATTAGCAAAGTGAGAACAGACTAATATGCACATGGTAGATTTATCTCTACTTCTCCTGTGATACTGTGCTACAATGACAGCAAGGTCAACTTTCGTATCATTGTATACAAATGCAAAGAGAACAGAGTAACAAAGGAAATATGAGATTACTATACAATTCTGGAAGTTGAAAAGTGAAGAAAGAAGTCACAACTGGCTTAGCAAAGCAGGAAAGGGGAGTAGAGACAGTCACCACTTAGAAGCAATTTTATTCCCATGATTGAAACTTGAAAAGGCTGAAAAACTAGAGACACAGGATTTCTATGAACACCTGCTTGTGGTACTGAGCTGAGACAGGAATATTGCTCAGAAGTCTACAAAAGGGGGAAATCACTTTCTTCAGGACACATGGCAACTGGTTTCCATCTCCCTCAGCTAAAAGGTTGACTGGTGAGGTAGCTTCAGAGAGGTACTCTCCTGGGATATCACAGGCAAGGTTAAGATGGGAGTGAGGCAGCATTCTGAAAGCAAAGACTTGGTGCACTTGGGTGACACATTTCTCAACTAGAGCCTCATTCTCCTTCCTGCATGCCTCTATAATTTCCTCTGACAATAACAGAAGTTCCTAATGTCACAGAAAAAAAAAGAGATTTCTCCAAATCCAAGTGGCAAATCAGTACCTTTGGTTTTTGCTAGTAATTCACAGAAGTACACCGTCTAATTTAAACATATTGCATTTTTTAAATTAAGAAATGCTTTATTTAAAGCCTTGTTTTGTACTTCTCGATGGATGAGCAAACTTTCTATATAAGTAGTCAAGCCCAGTTTTCTGTATAACCTCGTCAGTATTACTTGGGTAGTGAATGGACATCCCTAGGTCTGTGAAGACTAATAGTATTCTTACTAGTAAGATCCAGAAACTCTCTCTTGCTCACTTTTCTGGGTAAAGACATGGAAAGTTCTACTGTTTAAAGACACCTTAAACAGTGCAAAGCCCTGGCAATTTGGAGAATAATGTGGGAGCTGCAGCTTGGCACTTTGTTACAGGAATTAACTCTTCTCAGGCTGGCTGACTAAAGGCAGCTAGTGTGTGCTGCTCTCACTGAGAGAAATGGAAGGGGTAATATTAATAAATACTGCACTTTCATCTGAAGCGTCCAGGTACATGCATTGGAATTTATCAAGAAAATAACCCACAGAGAACAAAGAAAAGCAAGGCAGGGTAACAGCTCACCTGGGAGTGATGTGGAGCCAGGGACGCTTCCTCTGCTTCCCAGTGAGCCCTTAACTCCCTGCTACTCAACAGGTGAAGCCTCAAGCTCACGCCAGCACTGCAGCTGCCTACCTCACTGGCTGAACACTTCCAGTAGGTGGCTCCACATTCCTCAGAGGTGGAGACCCCAGGGGCAACCAAAGCCTCTCTGCCACTGCCTCTGCAGTGTTACTGCCTCTGCTACCCTTGGAAAAATGCAGGAGCAAAGACACCAAGTATTTTACCCACGCCTCCAATAAGCAGAAGTTGAGCCAAGGAAAGGAGGTTTATCTGCCCCAGGTCCCAGCCACCCACTCCCACTGCTTGTCACCAGTAAGGGAACCCCTGGCTCGGGTCCCCAGCACAGAACCACCGCCCATCCCAGGCTGATTGCACTGAGCAGTTGCTAACTTGCATTTCTCTGGGATGGAGTTCCCAGTAATCAAGTGAAAGATCCTCAGCCATAACCATGGGTAAGGTCTCTTCCACTGCTGCCTCAAAGACAGGGAGGAAACATAAACCCTGAGATTACCCCAGATCTATGTTGGACAGCCCAGGGGTGCTAAGTTGCAATCAACAGCCAGCACTCAAGTGGGAGAGCAGTCCGCACTTTCAGAGAGTTGAGAGGGAGCATGGATACGCATGTGAGGAAAAATACAGGAGCCACACAACTGAGCAAGAGCACACTTACTGACCAATATGCCTAAGCACCACCTACCTACTAGATCACACCTTAAAGCTTCAACACCAAAAATACCTCACAAGCATACTCCCCTGTGAAAACAAAGACAAGAAGTCAGCTACAAATAAAGACCCTCCTCAAAGCCTGGGCCCTGTGGAAACATTAAGATAAGAAGCCTGCTGATTGTCCTCAATCTACAATGCAGTTAAAGAAACACTCACATGCAGAGATGAGAAAAAACCAACATGAGAACTCCTATAACTCAAATGGCTAGAGCGTTGTATGTCCTCTAAACAATCACACTAGTTCTCCAACAATGGTTGTTAACCAGGCTAAGTTGCCAGCCTGGCAAAGATTTCATGATGAAGACACCAAAAGCAATCACAACAAAAGGAATAATTGACAAATGAGATCTAATTAAACTTAAGGGCTTCTGCAAAGGAAAAGAAACTATCAAAAGAGTAAATAGACAACCTTACAGAGACATTCTTAATGAAACTATTCCAAAAAGTTGAGGGGGGAGGGACTCTTCCTGAACTCATTTTGTGAAGCCAGCATCATCCTGGCTCTAAAAGCTAGCAGAGACAAAACAAAGAAAACTTTAGGCTCATATCCTTGATGAACATTGATACAAAGATACTCAGTGAAATGCAGGCAAACCGAATCCAGAAGCACATCTAAAAGCTTACCCACCATGATCAAGCAGGCTTTATCCCTGCAAAGCTAAGTTGGTTCAACGTACACAAATTGATAAATGTGATTCATCACATGAATAGAACTAAAGACAAAAAATGTATGATCGTTTTAATGTATTCAGAAAATGTTTTTGACAAAATTCAACTTTTTTCATGTTAAAAACCTCTCAATAAACTAGGTATTGAAGGAACATACCTGACAATAACAAGAATCAACTATAACAAACCAAAAATCATACTGAATGAGCAAAAGCTGGAAGCAGTTCCCTTGAAAACCAGCACAAGGATGCGCTCTCTCAGCACTCCTATTCAACATAGTATTGGAAATCTTTTTCAGAGCAATCAAGCAAGAGAAAGAAATATAGGGCATCCCAATAGGAAGAGAGAAGTCAAACTATCCCTGTTTGCAGATGACATGATTCTACATCTAGAGAACCCCATGGTCTCAATCCAAAAGCTCCTTCAGCTGATAAACAACTTCAGCAAAGTTTCATAATACAAAATCACCATAGAAAAATGACACCAAAACAGTCAAGCTGAGAACCAAATCAGGAATGCAACCCAGTCACAATTGCCACAAAAAGAACAAAGTACTTAGAAATACAGCTAACCAGGCAGGTGAAAGATCTCTGCAATGAGAATTACAAAACATTGCTCAATAAAATCAGAGAGGACACAAACAAATGGAAAAACATCCCATGCTTATGGATAGAAAGAATAAATATCATTTAAATGGCCCTACTGCCCAAAGCAATTTACAGATTCAGTGGTATTTCTATCAAGCTAACAATGGCATTCTTCACAGAATTAGAAAACACTACTCTAAAATTACTATGGAACCAAAAAAAAAAAAAAAATAGGCCAATTAGCCAAGGCAATTCTAAGCAAAAAGAACAAAGCTAGAGACACCCATCATTCTACTCGACTTCAAACTATACTACAGGGCTACAGTAACCAAAACAGCATGGTACTGGTACAAAAACAGATACATTGACCGATAGAGAAATAGAGAGACCGGAGATAAGGCTACAAACCTACAATCATCTGGTCTTCCACAAAGTTGACCAAACAAGCAATGGGAAAAGGATTCTCTATTTAATCAATGGTGCTGGAGTAACTGGTTAGCCATATGCAGAAAATTGAAACTGGACACCTTCCTTACATCATATACAAAAATCAACTCAAGATGTATGAAGCGTTTAAATGTAAAACCCATAACTTTAAAAACCCTAGAAGACAACCTAGACAATACCATTCAGGACATAGGAACTGAGAAAGGTTTTATGATAAAGACACCAAAAGCAATCACAACAAAATCAAGAGTTGGCAAATGAGATCTAATTAAATTTAAGAGCTTCTGCATAGAAAAAAAAAAAACTATCAAAAGACGATTACAGATTACCTAGTGACTACCTAGCATGTGATTTAATGCAGGTTTGTGGTTAAGCAACTTTATAAAGAAGTTAAGAGATCCCAGATTTATTGAGTCGGAAAATTTTTGAATGATCTTGAGATTTTACTCCTTGATTTCTGTCCTCTTTCATTAATTGTCATATCCTTATGGGAAGAAAAATTATAACAGCTGTCCATTGCCTATTAGCAGAGGTTGGCAAACTCTATAAAGATCCAGAGAGTTTGTTTTTGCAGGACACAAGGTCTCTGTTGAAACTTCTCAACGCCAGTGCTGTAAATTGAAGTCAGCTGTAGGAGACGTGTCTCTCCATGGGTACGGCTGCTGTCCTATAAAACTCCACTTACAAAGGTGGGTGATGTGCTGGCTTTGGCCTCCAGTGTGCAGTTTGCTAAGAGTGACCTAGAAGAAAAAGCCCCAACTTTTGCTTTCAGCGACTTCTTCCCAGTGTGCTTGATTGGTAAGTAACCACTTTGGTTCCAAGCATACAGGTACTTTCAGGATTCATTCCTCTGTTTACTTGATTCCATTCATGTGCCACGTGAGTGGCAGTAGTCATCAGAAATGATGTTGCTTTCAGGTCAAGCCTCTGTCAACGTGACATAAGCAGTCCTCAAAGTGAAAATCTGGGAGAACTGTTTTACACAGTAGGTTCTGGCCTTACTTCCACAGGCTTCAGTGAATATCTTTCTCCGTAGCATTCATCTACTAGTTCCCTTTTGAATGTCTTGCAATTTGCCTCTCACATGTAAAACACCTTCCCCAGTACAGTGGAAGGTGTTGCATAGCAGAAGCTAGCCCGCTGCGCTGTGTGCTGAGAAGCAGCCTTTGGCAGGGGAAAATCCAGCACATTTCTTCACTTTATCATTAATTGAGCTCCTCCTTGAAGCTAATTTGAATTCATGTAACCGGCTTCTTTACTGAAAGCCAAACTCGAGCTGCGTGGCTGTCCCATGCTCTGAAACCAAAAAATGCTGAAGAGCGATGACTTCTTTCTGGTCACTGATGGAATCTTCCAGCCATTGTTAGAAAGCTTCCAACATTTTATCTCTGCCAGTCACGATGAGGTGTGAGGAGGAGGCAGAGGCTGGCTGGAGAAGAGGACTCTGCCCACCCCCACCGTCATCTTGCTTCGGTACTACGGAGCATAGTCTCACATGGGTGTGACATTTGCTCTTGCGTTTACCTTTCTGTATAACTTGAAGGTGTCTGAAAAACCACAAGAACTTAGGCACCTTGTTTCATGAGTTGCAAAGCCTGCCCTGCATCCTCTGAGGCTTGTCTCTTGGTAAAACCAACAGACATTTGACATAGACGGCACGGTAAAGGGAAACAGTGCTGTGTGAAATAGGCTTGCAGCTCCGTTCTTCCCTTCCAGCTTCACTCGGGGACTAAGTGATGGTCCGTGAAGGGCAAGGGACTATAAATTCAGCGCTGAATTCGTAATTCCTTAAACGCGCCCAGAGCAGGATTCTATAATGGCTCACTCCAATCATGGAATTAAACTTTCTCAGCACAAAGTACTGTACTTGCCTGCAATTACTGTAACCCTCACTTTAGACATTTTGTGCGTGTGTTATTGCAAATACATGTGAGCCTAAAACACAGATTATTTTGTTTTTCCAAATCCTATATAGAAAAAGCCACCATAAATCAATTTTATTAGAAAATATATGTCTGTTACGACCCTAATGTTGTTTTTGAATTTGACGTATATGCTTTCTGCCTTTGATAAATGTTCATGCATTCAACTATGCCCAGTCCGTGTAATTATTCAAGTCTCTGGATTCTCTAACATTTATTAGTAAAAATCTAAAGTATGTCTTCACATCCCTGCTGCAGCCACAAAACAAGATTCTAAATGTCAAGTATTATGGACAGAATTTTGCGTTATGCTATATAAAGTGAGTTTTCTCATAATGAAGTGTTATCTTATTTGTCATTTTTTTTCCCCATGGGCTTTCCACATGCCTCGTTTTGTTTGTCCTGGGAATTTTTAATATAACAGTGCACTAATTCTAATTTCTCTTAGCCTAGGTTTGAAAATGCTCTTACTTGTGGTTTAAAATCCTGTCCTTGTCTTAGGCAAAAGTTGGTTTCCTTTTCTTACTTTACAATTTAAATAGATTCCACAAGCTCACTTACACCGGTTTTGTCTTTCATTCCTCACAGGGATGATCTCAGAACAAAATATTAAACCCACTCCATAGGTTTTTTTTGTCTCTTCCCTTATTCATTAATATTTCATCTCCAAGGCCTGACCGCCAGGAACCTTGATCAAGGAGCAGTGTAATTTTAATTAAATACGTCTTCAGTGTTTGACTCACTGCAAAGCCCAACCTCCCTATTGAGAAGCAGTCGTCGAGGTGCTGCGATGTGGCTCCCATGTTGAAAAATGATCTCCGACCAACTCTGAGACAAGGAATGCCTCTGGGTATGAGACTCATTTGTCATTGACTAATGGATTTGTGAGTTTTTGTTCCCTTCCATTTTTTAAAAATAACTGTTTTTAGAACTGTGTGTATGGTGGGGTGGGGATGGCTGCTCAGTCAATGAGAAGTGAGTCCTTAATTCCTACCCTGACCCCTTCCCCACCCCCTTATTTCCATCTGCTCTTTTCAATCTGGCTGTTTGGATGTGAAGTATTCTAAGATCACACTGTCTTCCTACATAATAGGACAGCATTTCACACCAAGCTGCTGCCTGGCAGGTGGCAATGAGGTCATGTTTGAAGAGTGGGCAAGGTGAGCCACTTGCAAATAACGTGAGGAAGGGCTCAGTGTGACTTATGCTGTAAAGAGATGCAGGGGCTTGAGACATGTGTCTTTGAAGAAAACCCCATGGAGGCTGCAGAGAGATTTTAACGTTATTAAGGCACAAGTCGCAGGATACCACTGGGGCCACTGCCAACTGATTTGTGCCTCATATTCTGGAAGCACTTCTTCCCTTTGCTTTTGTAGGACTCTGAAAAAAGTGGCATCAGTGAGCGAATGCATGTTTGTACAAATTATGCATCTGTGAGTTCATGCTCACATGGTATTCAGGAAGATCCATGGTGTAGGGCTGAGGCCTTTGTTGGGGAGGGGAAAATGGAGGGAGGGTCAGGGAGGGAGAGGGGCTGCTGGGTGGTTGGGAATTCTCAGGTTTCTGTGAATAGTGACACCTGAAATGGTGAGTGGAGGGTCTCTGGGGAAAATGAGAAGCCTGCCCTAAGCACAGTCACCTTTCTCTCTCTGCTTCCATCCCTCCTTGTCTCTTCTCCCTTGCCTGCCCCCCGCCGCTGTTCCTGGTAACCTTTCCCCGTGGCTCCTTAAGGAGACAGGATCAAGCATTATTTGCCAGGGTGCTTGCCAATTTTATGAAGCGAGCTTTCAATTCAAGTTTGGGGCGGGGTGGTCTTGAAAGGTGCCAGACAGTAAAACAGATGCTCTGGTGGACAGTCATTCATTCCCCAGTTCTCATTCATTTCATGTTAATATTCTAGGGAGACAGAGTGGGGGCTTAAAATCTAGTGGAGGAGAGAGACATGAACAAATGTATATAACAACAGGCATCTAAAAAAGTGACATTGGGGAGAAAACTGGCCAAAAAGTAGTTGACCACAACTCTGTCACCCCAGGTATCTATCACCAACTCCAAAATATGTGTAGTCAGCAAATGCTATGAAGCTCATTCACAATTTGTATGGATGAGCTGCCTGATTGGAATAAGACAAGATGTGGAAGGTACAAGTTCTTCAAGACGAGTGGTCCTTCTAGTAGGTGAGGGTCTGCACTCTGTGCCAGTTAAAAGATAGCTCCACAAGGTAAATCAGTATGCTCTGACCCAAAGGAAGGGCAAAGAAGGAGAGTGGCTGCCCACTGTGGACTTCTGAACATCCCATCTTATAAGACTCTAAAGGACTTGCATCTAGTTTTGTTAATCTCCAGGCAATCCTGGTAAATATCAGGTACTAAAATACTAGCTTTGCTCATATGTCACAAAGGAGGAAAAGGAAAAATCAAGACTCATGCATTTAACATTCACCTCTAGGGGGGAAAAAACAGTATGGCTAATAAAGCAGATGACCTAAAAAGGAGAAAAGATTACTGTACTAGGCAAAACAGCTTTAATAAGAACACAGTCTAAGCTAACATAACTGTTTTTGTTGATCAGGAGCTACGTTAGTAAATGGAAGAAATGTGAGTGTGGGGTCCACCTATGTAGAGAAAGGTGCACACACGTACAGTGACTGCAAGACAGTCACCCTGTGTCTGACTGCAAGACAATCACTCAATATTTTGATTACTAAATTTATGTCCACCAGACAACAGACCTGTCTGGTTAGGTGGGCTACCATTCATTTTGCCCTGTTCAAAATTTTTATCAGTGTCTTGGTTGACAATGCCATGTTTTAGGTTTATTTCTAGAGAAAAAACACATGCATGTCCTGGATTCTTTAAGACTTCTCATTGTCACACAGTGAAATTCACACGCTTTTCTCCCACTTAAAGTTTTGATTTTTTTTCCCTGACTGCTGGGAGTTTGGTGTCAGTTCTGTTCCTTAATGGTGGTGATCTGCTGAACTGGGCACCCGGAAGCCCCAACTCCTTGCGAATAAACTCTCTTCAGTTATCTTAAAAGCCGTATTTAACTGGCATCCCTAAATCCTCTCTACATTGGTGGAAAGTCAACCCTTAGTCTTTTTCAGCTTATAATATAGTGTAGTTTCATCTTAACAAAACAAAGTGCTTTTGTGGGAAGCCCATTCGGCTTCCATAAAGACCCACAGGTCCTGGTGAGATGGATAGTACCGGCACAGAATTGAACCGGCTCCAAGCAGAGCTGCCTCTGGGCTCACAGACCCTGTAAGCTTCCTGCCCTGCATGGTAAACTAGTCTTGACATTCATTTCCTCCTTCTTGATCCCCCCTACTGTGGAACGTGATCACCTGTCTGAGCTCCTTCTCTTTGGTCACCATATGGCTTGGCCTTCCCTGCCCTGATGCTTAGCTGTATCTCCTCACTCCCACTTTCATTTTTCAGCAACTTTTCTTGATAGTTCTACAAACAGCTTTCTGACCATCATTGAGAGCACCTCCTCCCAGAACTAACCTTTACCAGTGGGCTCTAGTTTCTGTGGAGGCAGAAAAGAGAGAGTCTTTCTCCCTCTCCTTGTTCCAATCGACTGCCAGTGGTTCTGCTACCATTTTAGAAACAAGCGTTTAGTACATGCCAGTGTTTAATCGACTGACTAATTTGTAACACACTGCTTTATCACATCCATGTCCACACATATGCACACACATACACATGCACACACATATGCACACACATATACATGCACAAATGTGCCTATTTTTACAGACAAATTTATCTGTCCAGATCATAAAAGGAAACATAGTGTATTAAGTTCACGCTTTTTAAAAATGTTACTATTTGTTTTCCAACTTTATTTTTTTTCACTTTATTGAGGAATAATTGACAAATAAAAATTGTATATTTTTAAGGTATATAAAGTGATGTTTTCATATATGTATATACAGGGAAATGTTTTCTATAATAAAGTTCATTAACATATCCATATACTTATGATCTACTTTCTTAGTAAATTTCAGATATGCAATACATTATTAATAACTGTGGTCCTCATGCTGTACCTTAGCTGTTCAGAACTTATTCATCTTATAACTGGAAGTTTGTATCCTTTGACCAACACCTACCCATTCCCTCAATTCTGGAACCCTGATAACCACCTCTTTACTCTTGGTTTCTATGAGTTTGACTTTTTAAGATTCCACATATAATTGAGATCATACAGTATTTGTCTTTCTGTGCCTGGCTTATTTCACTTAGCATAATGTCCTCCAGGTTCATCTAGGTTGCTGCATATGGCAGAATTTTTTTCTTTTCTTAAGGCTAAAAATGGTTCCAGGAACCATATATATATCACAATGTCTTTACCCATTCATCTGTCTATGGACATGTCTTAGGTTGTTTCAAATCTTGGCTACTGTGAATAATGCTGCAATAAACATGGGAATGCAGATATATCTTCAAGATAGTAATTTTATTTCCTTTAAATTTGTACCCAGAAGTGGCATTACTAGTAATATAGTAGTTCCATTTCTGTAGTTCCATCTGTCCAGATTATAAGAGGAAACATAGTGTATTGGTTAAGTACACACTTTTTACAACCAGCACATTAGTATTTGTTTTTTTTTCTCAATTTTTATTTTTTTAGTTTTTGCTTTACTGAAGAATAATTGGTGATTCTATTTTTAATTTTGGGGGGAACCTCCATGTTGTTTTTCCTCATGGCTGTGCCAATTCAGACTGTACCAGTCTCACCAACAGTGCACAATGTTTTCCTCTCCTCTACATACTTGCCAACATTTGTTCTCTTTTGACTTTTTTGGTAATAGTTGCCCTCAAAATGTGAGGTGGCACCTTATGGTTGCTTTGGTTTGCATTTCCCTGATGATGAGTGATATTGAACACCTGGTCATCTACCCATTGGCCATTTGCATGTCTTGGAAAAGTTCTATTCCAATTATTTATTTATTTCTATTTTGAAAATAACCCTATTTTTCAGTTGGGTTATTTTATTTATTTATTTTTTCGCTGTTGAGTCCCACGAGTTCCTTATAAGTTTTGGATATGAACTTCTATCTAATAGGATAAATGGTGTATGAATATCTAATCCCGTTCTGTGAATGGCCTTTACATTTTGTTGATTGCATCCTTTATAGAAATTTCTTAGCTTGATGTCATCTCAATTGTTTGTTTCCTTGGCAATGCTTTTGGTGTCATGTCCACAAAAACTCATCACCAAACTAATGTCACAGAGTTGTTCTCCTATGTTTTTTTTCTAGAAATGTTATAGTTTCGTGTCATAGGTTTAGACTTTTAATCCATTTTAAATTGATTTTTGTATAGTTTCAGAAAAGAATTCAGTTTTAGTGTTTTGCATGTGGATATTCATTTTTCTTGACAGTATTTGTTGAAGAGACGATCCTTCCCCATTGTGTCATCTAGGCACCTTAGTCAAGGATTAATTGATCATTTATGTCTGAATGTATGTCTGGGCTTTCTGTAACGTCAGTATTCGAATTTTCCATCTTGCTAGTTATATATCTTTGAGCACGTTATTTAACTTTTCTCTGCCTTAGTTTTATCATCTTCAAGATGGAGATAATAATAGTCTCTGTCAAATGCCCTTGTTATGGAATTTAAATTGGTTGACTCTTTGTCAAGCACTTAGACTAGTAACTAGCACCTAATAAGCACTTAGTACATATTCTCAGTTCTACTATTTTATCCCCAACATGGCAGTGAAAGAGAATAAGCAGAAATTAATAGGATTGTAAATATTTTGGCTAATCTAAACTGAGCATCTACTATGTCTCAGACACTGTGTTCAGCACTTTACATGAGCAAAGTTATCTAAGTTAAAATTATAGCTCTATGATTTATTACCTATGTTTCATTAAGAAAATTATGTAGCTTCTCTGAAAAATTTTTTAGTTTACAAAATGGGCATAAAATGTCTTTGAATAGTTGTGACAATTTAAGTGACTTTAGTTATGCTGATTATGTGAAGGCAAAGTATTTACTATTTGGTGATTGATGTTATTGTCGCTATTGCCATTAATATTGCCATGATTGTTATTATTATTGAATTTATTTTTTAAGAGTGAAAAGACGTTTTGCTATTTCACAACCAGACAGCAGATGACGTAATGATATATATGTGGTTATTGTTCTAATGCTATACAGGCTTGAAAGAACATCTGTTTTTGTTTTGTTTTGTCTTGTTGTTATTTTGTGGCTAGCACGTTTAGTTAGCCTATGGATGAAACATAGCAAAAATAAAAGAACCTTTCTTTTAAAACACACCATTATTTTAATATGTGAGATGGCTTTAATATTTCCAAACCTTGGATAACGTACATTTTAAAATTAGGTAGATGAAAAAAATTAAGTTTAAGTACCAGTTGTTCATGTTAGTAATAGGAAGGAGGAAAAGGTAAAATAAGCAAAACATAATGTCTTGTAAACCTTGCTCATCCTAGATTATTCAAAATTGCTTTTCCAATCACAAGTAAATAACAAGTACATGAGGTAGAACATATGTTAATTAGCTTGATTTAGCCATTCTACAATGTATGCATACATTAAAACATCATGTTATATGCCATAAATATATATAATTTTTGTTTATCAGTTAAAAACTGCAGTGAAAAACTTACTTTTCCGTTTAAGCAGCTGTAACACAGTTGAGTGTTTCCTAAGCTTTACCCCCTTACCAGCTCTCCAGAACATCAAGCTACCAAAGACTACATGTTCAGAGTAGCCCCTGGTTCTTCTGCTGTTGTTATTTATTTATTTATTTATTTATTCCACGAACAATATAAGGGTCTCCAATTAGTTGCAGGTGCAAATATTATGCATGCAGTTAATTGTCTTCAAATGCTTGATTATGGGCAGAATTGGCTAATTTGGGGTGCAATTAACTACTTGCCACTTATTCTGAGAATGCCCGTAGACAATTGTGTCTGCAATTAATTTACAAGAGCCATTACAGTGAAAACCTTGTACTATAAATCCAAGAATAGAGTGGGAGAATTTTTTAGAAGCAGGATTTCACTCTGGGTTAATTGCATTGACTCTTCCCTTTGGCTTTTCTATGCAGGTTGACTGTAAATGGAGTTTCTACAAGTTGCTTCCGTGATTTGTGCAGACTGGCAATGGATGAGAATGCTGAAGGGAATGGGGCTGGCGTACACCCATCGAAGCTGCAAGGCCCTTGCACTGCCCAGCCTAGAGGGCCCGGTTCTTACTTGTTTTCTCTACTTGTTTTTCTCTGTACATTTTCTGATGCAGTAATGTGAGAGCATTTGCAGAAATGAAAATTCTCAAATCTTTCTCAACAAGTTCAATGTCTTTATTACACAACCCACTTTAAAATAGTCTTGTTTATACATTTATTGGAAGTGATCAATAGTTAAACAGATCCTATAAGCAATTATAAGTATAGTTTTACAATTTGTTAAATTATTTCTTTTGGGCAACCACAGAGCTGAATACTGTGATTGAATTATCTTGTTTAATCCTTAAAATATTCTTATGTATTCTCATCATTCCTATTTTGCTTATGAGCTCAAAAACTGTGGCAACTTGCCAGTACACGTTGGAGCTGAGATTAAACCATGTCTGTGCAACTCTAAGCCCTGGATCTCTGCAGCTATGCTATACAGGGAATTTCAGATCTGGAAGGACACTAGATCCCATTCTCTCCAACTTCTTCATTGGACAGATGGAAGAAGGGTGGCACACACAGCTAGTAGAGGACAAGCCAAGCTCAGAAACCAGACTTCTTGCTGCCCAGCCCAGTGTTCTGACTACAGCGCACTGCCAAAGGAAAATTCTGTGAAGTTAGTTCTGTCCACGATCTGTCTATTCTTAATAAAGGATCGTTTTCCTGTGGAGTCTGAAATGTTTCAGTGTCTGTGTGTAGGCCATTGATTGAGAATGACATTCCGTAGAAAACACCCCTGAGGACCATACATGAATTTCCAGCAGGGAAGGGTTAAAGTTTCAGTGATTTTGCAGGCTGGATCAAATGTTCTTGAGAGGCCATTCTTCACACCTTGTTTCTTTAGCACTAGGATAGGGTTAGTAATCAAAGGTGACAAGCTTTCTTGTCTGGTCCCACTACTGGTACAGGACAGCCCCAGAGCACATTGATCCACAGTGGCAGCTGCTGCTGGCCTCCCAGGAAGGCCCTGAGATACATGGGGCTTCTTTGTATTATTGGAAGGAAAGAGGGAAGGAATGGCGTGCCCCTATCAGAGAATTAAGACAAGTTTTTAAATTTTCAAACTAGAGATTAAATTACCTGGAGTCTTGTGTATTTGAGATTTAGTTTCAGCTCCTTTAATGACTTTGCGCTGGTTCTCTGACATGGGAAAGGCAGAGCAAGCTCTTTTACGGTTGCTGGCCTACTCGGACATTTTGGTTTGTTGCTGTCTTCTGAGTCTTCAAGAAGACTTGAAGGAGCATGCAATAAATTACGTGCTGTGTTATAAAGGTCTCTGGTGAAGGAGGTGGGGAGCATATGACCACCTTTTCTAGTTTCTGTTGAATTCTAAATGACTTTTAGGAATAGAAGTTAGGAAAGAAACAAAGAGAAAGAAATTGATTTATCAAAACTTATGCATCTGCTACGTGCCAGGCCCTTCAAACAGGTTTGCTATTTTTAAACCTTGCATGCGAGATGTTAACCAACATTTAAATAAGAGGCAAGTGGATCTAAGGAGCGATTAACCAGGTTCCCCAAATCTTATATAACATTACGCAAAAAGAGATGGAAAGGTGCCACAAAGCTGACGAGAATGATGGCCAAGGCATTCGTTACGAGATCTGTCACCCTCCTTGAGAGTTTCTGCAAGACGGCCTTGAGTAAAGCTGTGTTCTCACGATTTTGAGTATGATCTAATCCTTGTTTGTATAAATGCAGTTTCATTTGACTTCAGAGTCGGTGTATGATACAGAAATATCTTACATTTTTGTCAGATATTGCTCGATCGCTTAGTGAACATTCAGGGATGATAATCAGGGATCATCAGCGGACACCTGCAGCTTCTTGGATCCCCTTTGGATAGAACCACTGCGATCCAGCAAGACCAGCACACACGGACTTGCTCAAAATCCCAGTAGCTGCCTTGCAGCTGATTTCACATGCACCATTTCAAAATTCGGCCTCTTTATGGCTTAAGACTTGGCCACACTGTTGAATCTCTGATTCCTGATTCACTCTTCTATTAGCAATTAAGGCGTTTGGTGCTGTTTTCCACTCTCTCCAAAGTCTCAATCACAGCAGGTAGCTAACAGTAACCTCTTGTTTTGAACCTAGACCGCTCCTCCCAAATTAACTCCTTCTCCACTATGTCTAGCCATCTTGTGGTGCAACCAATGTCATGTCCGTCTTGATCAAAGTGTGAATTCCATCTCAGAAGGCTACAAAATTGGTTTTTAAAAAGAACCAAGGGAAAAAATTGGTTACTGGGAAAAAGATTTGTCAAGGAAATTTCTTGCAAGAGCAAACCCTTCCATGGAAATCAAGTTAGGTCAAATTTTGAAGGAGTAGATAGATGACTCCCGGTATTCCTATTGTCATATTGTATATGATACATATAGCTAACAGTGATTGTTTTCGGTACCGTTAAAAGAAAGCTAACCAAATGATTAAAATTAAATATAATCACTTTTACCTAAATTGTGAGTTTTTAGAACAATTAATAAAACTGAAAGTTGAAAGCTGCTTGTTAAGCAAATAAAAAATCAAAGAAGATATTTCCTTTATTGAATGATACTCCTATGTAAACCAGCCTATACAAATCATTTTCATGTTTGAAATATGGCAGGTTTTTAATTGGAACATTCAGTAACAGCCGTAACTTAGGCAATTCATGAACTGCCTTGAGTCCTAACCACAACATAAAATCTCCACTCTAAATTCCATTTCTGATTCCTAAAGAACCATAAGATGCAGCAGCCAAACACAAAGATGCTGGGATCACAATAGACCTGAATTTGAGTTTAACCTGACTGTTCACTGGGACACTTAGTGTGAACATTCACTTCACTGCTGTAGCCTCACTTTCTGGTATCAATCTCTACCCCATTGGGTAGGAGGAATCTATTATCTTGTTCACATAGCTTAAACCCAATTAATGCTACTTACTATTTTAATCTTATTTTGTTCACTGCTATTGTTGAAATATAACTTCCAAATTCTTTGTAAAGTTTGTTTTGTATGCTTTGGTATCAGTTATAGTTACATTAGCTTTGTAAAAAGTGGTGTGTCCATTCTGTTATACCAGGAATGTGTGTGTATCTGTGCATGCAGCTCTGGGAAACAGAAGGGCAAGAAGCTTCTTTTATTTGAGCCTTGGTTTTATCTGTGGAATGCAGAGTCCCCTCCACCTTTCTTTCTTTTTTTTTTTTTTTTCCCTGAGACAGAGTCTCACTCCGTCACCAGGCACCAGGCTGGAGTGCAGTGGCGCGACCTCGGCTCACTACAACCTCTGCCTCCCGGGTTCAAGCAATTCTCTTGCCTCAGCCTCCCGAGTAGCTGGGACTACAGGCATGTGCCACCATGCCCAGCTAATTTCTTTGATTTTTAGTAGAGACGGGGTTTCACCATGTTGGCCAGGATGGTCTCGATCTCTTGACCTCGTGATACACCTGCCTCAGCCTCCCAAAGTGCTGGGATTACAGGCGTGAGCCACTGTGCCCAGTCTCCACCTTTCTTAATAAGAATACAAAGCTCTCTTGAGAAGGGGTCCTTACAGCACAGGCCCACTATGACCAAGAAGGACCAACCTGGAAGTTATTAAAGAACTTTTTGGAAATATTTTTCCCTCTCAAAATTCATGCAGTTTGGAACTCCAGGATAAGTTTCCAGAGAGACATCATTGTATAACCCTAAGCCCAAGGAATAGTAAAAGTTCTGAGGCAACATCCAGAACTCCATTCACATATGCATTATATTCTTATCTGTTGAGAGCATTTTACTATGTGTTACCTATGTTAACCTCACAGTATCCTTGTAAGAAGAATAAGGCACGTGCAATTATGTCCCTTGAGCCAATAGGACACTGAAGCATAAGAACAGAAAACCTATTAGAGTGGAGAACAAGGTGTAAAAACTGCCCTCCAGTGACTTCTGGAGCAATTACTGCAGAGACCGCTTTAGCATCTCTTTAGCAATAAGTGCATTGGGCACTCAGGGTTATGCTCTTTTTAAAAAGAGGCAGCAAAAATTCCAAAAAGGCAAGGGGACTAATTTACACGCCTAGTTTCCTGAATTTCCACTGTGTCTCCAGGATTTAACTGATCCATTGATCCAGTTATCAAATGGGTGGCCCTTTGAAAATCAGAGTTCTCCAGGAAGAATAAAGGACGTATTGGATCTCTCTGTTCAATGGAGGTATAGGAAATTGTAACTCTCCCGAAAGGAGCCAAGATTTTCCCTGGAATCTTCTCAAAGAGCACATATTAATTGAACTCTACATAAACATGCAGTCACATAATGCTTGCTTACTTCCAAATTAGACGCAATACCAGGCGGTGAGATATCAGAGAAGTAGGATGGACTTTGGGAGGTAGAGTGGCTTACGTCACGGCTGCCCATCTGAATAGTCTTGTGCCTCAGATATCATCGCTGTTCAGTGAGTCCACCTGCATACCGAGGGAGGGGACTTTTTCTCAGGGTCTTCACAAGGATGGAATGAGATAAAGCATATCAGCTACCCAGTTCCAGACTTGACATCATGAGTCTACCATATATGTTAGTCTTACTTGGGGTATGGAGGAAAAACTGCTTAAATCCCTTAACACAGAACTATTTTCCATAATGTCTAAATAAAGCTTTTTATTTCTCTGGAAGGAAACAAAATTTTTAAAAAAGTAACAAACCTTAATATGAAACCCCCAAATAAGCATACAAATCTTAATAGGTACCTAAAGAAAAAGATATTGAATAACATTTTGAGCAACATATAGATGAATTAAGAGACCAAAAATGAGGACCATATGGATGAGAATTTGCTTAAAATACACATGGGCTTTGGGGAAAAAAGAGAGAAAATTGCTGGCAAAAATGTGCCTTGGAATTGTGCCAGATTTGAAAACATTTAAATAAATAATCTGAGTTTAGAAAAAGTAAAGAAAGATTTGTCTCATTCTCCTGGGTAACCGAGAGGACAGAGATGTTGCCTCCAACTTTGTGAGCCTTACCACGAATACACAGGCCTGCTGGCAAGACCTCGTTTGGGGCATTCCCATCTGGAGTTGGCTGGTTTCGCTTTAGAAATAAGACCCCTCGCTTGTGACATGCTTGTGCTATATTGCACAATGCTCAGCAAAATATTTATAAATTGGATGTATCTTTTGCTTTATTTCAGCTTGAACTTTACCAGTAGTTAAGCAAGTGAGAAGCAAACATGCCATCCTTGTGGGAATTTGTCTGCATTGTTTGATTCTGCAAGCAGGATTTGAGAGATTCACCTACATCGTGGATTCGTGGTCACATCTTCGTTGTTTTAATGTTCACGTTCTCTCTTGCTGTGCCTGAATATAGGAACATGCACTCATTTCATCTGTTTTAACCAGCACCATGATGTTTTTCAAATAAATATAATTCTCTAAAAACATTTTAGTCCTGGGCTCATGAGTTTATTTCAAATGAAACGTATGCATCAGTACATGTTTTTATATTAAATAGGCATGGAAATTTGGATTAGAATAAATGTTCAATCATTCCTTTAGATTATGTCATCGATGATAAATATGATTTTTGGTTCAAAAGAAGTAAACCATATTCTCACTCTCCAGAGAATTCTGCTGTTTCATTTTGTAACCTCCATGCTCCCATCCCCAGATTCCATAATCATGTACAGACCTGAGATGTTTGCATTTGAACACCCATTTCTGAAGTCAGAGGTAATTTGTCCGGAGTGCTTTGTACTCTGCTCCTGTTGTAATTCCCCTTGTCCTTGCTCACCAGAGCTGTACAGAGCACCCAGGCTAGGAGTTTACAAAGGAGGGGCACTGTCTTATCCCAGGAACAAGTACATTACCTCATAAAGGGGCTTTCAAAGCGGTACAAATGACATTGAAGAAAAGACACACGGATGTGACTGTTCAGTACTTACCCTCTGGCTTCTCACCGAGAAAAAACAAATGGAAGCAAAAGTAAGGTAAAAGTGAATGCAAAAAACCATCAATATTCAGTGTATTCTTCTACCTCTGTTTTGGGGGGGGCACCAACTTGTAAGACACCCAGCTTGTCTCCTTGAGAAAGGTCAATTTTTGCTCTCAATGTCAGTTGTAATGTGCTCTTTCAGAAGCTGTATTTTCAGATGCTTCTAATGGCTTACCAGTCTTGAATAAGCACCATCTACACCAAAATGCCCTCTGCAGCCTTTTTATGACTGAAATGGATTTGGTCAGAGCTCTGCAAGGACTCTATGCTTTTTTACAACTTTGTATCTTTGTTCATTCCTTTTCTTCTCACACATAATGTTCCATTTTTTCCTCTTCATCTGTCTAAAGCCAACCAGTTGTTGAGGTCCTGGATGGTAAAATGAAATAATTCTCTTTTCTGTCTCAGAAAACCTTGAGAACCTAACAGGTACTTGGTGAAACAGTGACATGAGAAAATCATGAGTTTGGATCTCAGTCCTTCCAATGTTTATCAATGACCTTGGGTGACTGGTCTTCAACTTTTCTCCACTGTAAAATGGGAGAGCAGTGCTCATGTTTGAAAGTTACTGCATATGAGGTTAAGAAAGACGCCAAGGGAAGTGTCTGCCACATGCCAGGGGCTGCTCTAGCTTTCCTGTCTTTCCTTCTGTACTTTCCTGCCTTCTAATACTGGATTCGTTATTTTTATTTTTCATTTTTAAGTGAACTTGCTGAGCAGCTCCTGGAGATCCATGTCTGCTCTGCTCTTCTTTTATCCCATAGTGATCTTAAAAAGATGCCTTAAAAGGCAAAGTAAGAGTCATACATATGGTATAGATATTTATTATTAGGATTGTTTTTCACTGGCTTTGAGGCATTTAAAGTTCCTGTTACAATTACTTTTACTTTCCTACACAAAACGCAAGTTTGGTTCAGTTCATGTGTTGATTTTTTCAGCTTCCCAGAAGTGTAACATGCTATGTACTGCATATAAACGTTAAAATTTAGTTTCTTAGATTTTACGGAAAAGGTTTTCACATGAGAAGAGCATGTTCGTCTGCTCTGGTTGCGCTAACAGAAGACCGCAGACTGGGTGTTCAACAACAGAAAATTATTTCTCAGGTTCTGGGAGCTGAATGTCCAAGGTCAAGGTGCCAGCTGATTGGAGTTCTGGTGACGGTCCTTCTCCTGACCTGCAGACGGCCATGTTCTCTCTGTGTCCTGAAACACATCTGCAGGTGTGTGCAGATGGGGACAGGAGTTGGGGAGAACTTGCGGGTATCTCAGTCATTCTTTTGGATCAGGGCCCCTCTTTTATGACCTCATTAACCTTAATGACTTCTTTAGAGGCCTTATCTCCAAATATAGCCACACTGACTATTAGGGCTTCAATGTATGAATTCTAGAGGGACATGAAAATTCAGTCCATAACAGAGAGTAATGGTCACATTCTGAAAATGCCCTCATCTGCTCTTCATTAGCATGGGGAGGCTCCAAAACTCTTGTTTTGATGGATAAAAAGAAGATCCACAGGGTTTGTCTTCATTGACCATGCCTGCCTAGTATCACACTTTTGCTTTTTTAAGTACACTCTAAACTGTGATTTTGACCAGTGGCAAAGATTTCTCCAAAGCTAATGATGGAATCTGCAGAATGCTATCTATGTGCTCCCATCCCCCGGAGTCAGCAGAGGCAGCATATTTTTGTAACTTATTTACATTTAATTTTAAAGGACAAAATCATAGGCCCTAAAAATGGATAAATGTATAAGCAATTAAAAAGGAAATTGCTGACTCCTATAATAAAGCAGTGCAAATATTTACACTAGAGCCACATATTAATATTTCACTTCTCCTCTATGTCTCCGTCTCTCTTTCTCTCTGCCTCTGTCTGCCCCTCCTCCTCGCTCTCTCTCTCTCTCTCTCTCTCTCTCTAGATATATATATATATATGCGCACACACACTGTGTGTGTATGTGTGTGTATAGTGCAGAAATATATCAAAATATCAGCTAGTTCTTTTACTTAACTCACAGCAAACACGCAAACCAATCCAAGCCAACAATTGTATTAAATTGAGAGACAGTACACGCTACCCTCTAGAAATGTCAGTGTAAGTGTGGAGTACAAATTTCACAAAGATTCTCTGTGTCATGGCACTCAAGCCCTCCAGGGTTTCTTCCCACGCCCTTCTTGTTCCACTCCCTGGTCCCACTGTATAATCTTCTAACTTTAATATTTTCACATATTCTATACTAGTGGATCTTGATAAATTTAAGCTTGGGCATTGTACAGATTCCAGATTTCAAATGAATAACTCTTTCATTTAGTTAATAGCTGCAGCAGAGCCATAAAACTCTAATAGTTTATGACTTTCAGGACATAACCTATAACCACAGACAGTATAAATTATACGACATTACACTTTACGGCGGTAGTAAGCACGTGAAGGACCTCTCCAGTGATGTACAGTCCAGGGAGGAGAAGGGGAGGGAGGGTGGCACACGGGATCAACTGTTTATTTTTCACTTGGTGGCTGAAAATCACCTCAATCCTATGGTCAGGAAGCCGAAATTCTGCTCCAGGGCGTCCACCAGTTCCGTCAAACGCAGTTGTGACAACTAAAGAAAGCTATTCATAAAGAATTTTTTTTTTATTTTATCTTCAACTTAGGTTTCCATTTTCAACACAATGACAACACAAACTCCATTTCTGTTATAAGCGTCAATAATGACTGTTTTCACGGAGACCCGTGCCGCTGGAGACCGAGCGTGGAGAGAGCTGCTTCCCGTCTAGATCTTCCACACTTGTGTGTTGCCATATTCTTTACTGAGAAGCATCTGGATGATGCTATTCTTCCTCAGTGACTCCTGTGGCTTCTAAATCCTGCTTCGTGTCTGTACTTAGGGTTAGGGCTCTGAATAAGCGCAGAGGGCTAGCTGTAGTTCAGTAAAAGGACAGTCTAAATAAAAAATGAAGATAATAGGGCTTCAGAAATTGCTAAGGGCCAGAGGGAGAGGGCGAGGCAGCCCAGCTTTTGAAATGAGGAAAGGCGACTCACTCCTTTGCTGCACCTGCTGCCTGAGAAGTGCTGTGTTATTGAAGAGGCCTGAGGTCCCATCTGCATATCAAATAGCTGATTTGTAGATGAGGTCATTCATTTTGCCTTCTGTATGTTTGCTGTGCTGGGGAGGGGCTGTTGCCTAGCAGTAGGCTGCGGGGTCCCTGCAGGCTCCCTAAGTCAGCAGCCCCCCTCACCCACACTGAATTCAAAACCAGGACTGACTCTCATGAATAACTGTCTGAAATATCTAATGCACTGGTAAGTTCAAAGCACGGGTCATATATGACCAGTGAGGTTTCTCTTCAATGACTTTAATCAGCTCATCAGCTTAGGCATTGGATAAGAGAAGGAGTAATCTAGTTAACATTTCTCAGCGCCTTCTTGCTATGGATTGGTAATATCTGAGTGCACAGACATAGCATGAGATTGGATCATGCTTAGAAATAGCTGCTTGTTTTGTAACATGATGGAGAAAAGTAAAATTTGGTGGTTTTGTGGAAATATGTAAATACGTTAGAATCAGAGTTGAAGAATTGATTTCACCTTTCAAGGAAGCTTTGTTATTCCAGAATTCTGCTAATCTCCTGGCCCTTAGTGTCTCTCTGTGTGTATATGTGTGGTGTTGACAAGTGGAACACACACACACACATCGACACACACAGACATTTTAACCACCGACTCTTTCTGCTAGAAACCTGTAAAGAAATAAAATAACAAATAATAGTTGCAGATGCCATTATAATTCAGTCTTTATGATTCAGTCTCTGTTCTCAAAAGACAACAGGCCATGTCATTTTACCTGGCCTGATTCTTTAAACGCTATTTTTTCTATTTCTTTGAATAGTGAGAAGATTTCTAGGAAAGAATGCTTTCCTGAAAATTAGGACTTAATAACCAGGAACAAACTTCAGTTCAGATGCGTTTAAGATGAAGCCCATACGTAAGAAGTATGCTTCTTATTTACTGTTTATTGGGGCAGAGTTCTTTCGTTGTTATATTTCTCTGGTTCATTAGAGCTTTTCAAACTCCAACTTCTGTTTCTGGCTGTGGAAATAGCTTTCCAGACTTGGAACATCCTATCAAGTTTAAGGAAAAGGCTCCAACACAGCTGTGAATAACTGTAATAACCCCAGGATGGTAAGAGGTAAGAGAAAAAACAACCTATGGTTTATGGTTCAAGCAGGCAAAATATATAAAGTTTTCTGGTTTTTTTCCTCACAAGATAACTCCGTGAATTATCTTAATGACCTTCCTTAGATAACAAAAATCTACAAGATACAGAACACTAAAATTTACAAAATTAGAAAATTATTCTAATTAAGTGTGGTAAGGGATGCTTCTTTTTAAGATTGATAACTCCATCAAATAATGTTAGGAAATAATTTTTTAATATCTTGCAAGATTGAGATAAAAATATAGGAATAGTGACTTATATTTGCTTAATAGTTTAGAGTTTATAATCCCTTTCAAATGTTAATTTCATGTGAGCCTCCATGGAGAAACTGAGGTCCACAAAGCTGTGATTTACTGGAAGTCAATTAGTATAAGCATGAAGCTGGAAAAGAATTTGGGTCTTCTCACTCTTGGATCAATGCCGTATGGGGCCATCACGTTTCCTTCCCAACTACCCCGGATACATATTTATTGGAAAACTATAGATGGAACACATAAAGAGATACTGCTTCAGGGCAAGGACACATACAAATCCAAGGCAGGATAAATAGTTAGAAAGCAATACATAGTTTTTCCAAGGGTTCTTAAAATAACAATATACTGTAAAAACAATTAAACGCTACATTCCTTGAACCCAGTTGTGGAAGTATAGTCAGTGGACTTATATGTCTTGGAAGTCAGGAGACTTCCATTTCTTCAGTGAAACTGGGTGGGAAAGGAAGCAGCAGTCCTATACTGACCACCGTGAGATGCGTTGTCGTATATGCAAAATCAAACCAAAAGAGCGTAGCATGACAAGGTACCCAGAAACCAGAGGAGGACTCGAATTTGCATCAAGACATGGCCCGAGCTTTGACCCTTCTTACCAACCAAAAGTCCTTTGAAACAGAGGCTCTTGGCCACAGATCAATGAGACGTAGGCAGACCTGTGGACTTGGAGATGTTACTGACAGAATCCATTCAATTCCTACAGCAGTGAAAAGGTTAACTCGAGGCATCTCCTAGGGAACAGCAGTGACAGTCCACATAAGCATCCTGGGGACATCACCAATCTGCCGCTTACTAAAGTAAATTGTAATTGCTGCTTATGATTCTTTTCTGTTCTTTTAAGTCAATTTTTTATTAGTGTATTCAAACTTAATGACAACTAGCATGTTACAAATGCAGGAATAGTCTCCATAGTAGAAACAATTCACAATTTTAAAGAAAGTATGTGTAACAATGCTCTAACAGTGTACATATTTACAATGGGATACATTTCGATATTCTTAATGTGAAAATAACCACAAGGAAAACAACCTAAGGTGTGTCTGCCTTGAGAAAACAGTTTATAAAGCTGTGCCCACTTTCTTCTTCACTAATGAGAAAAGGTTAATTTTTGTAAATTACTAATAACCTGATGTTAAGGTGTTGGATATTTTGTAAGATATGTGGCAGTTATTTTTTATCTTAAGCTGAAATCTTGATTTTTTTAAATAAACCAAAGCAGAATTGTAAATACATCCCATTCACAGCCACACACAAAAAAGATTCATTCAAAGTTCCTCCAGCTTTCTTCTTCTCTTTCAAAAATCCTTTCCTGTGTGTTGTGGTGTTGACAAGTGGTAATAAGAAAACAAGTGCATCTGAGCTTAATGAGCGATTCATCTGCACGCAGAGATTTAGGGAGGGTACAAATAAATCCACTGCAAAGCTGTTCAGGTTGTGGAGGAGAAATCTTATTTATCATTCTGCATAATAAAGACCCAATCTCCTTGTCCATAAACTAACAGCAACCGGCATGACAGCTGTTTTGCATTCTTAGGCTCTAAGACTCACTTATTCCAGAATGCAGTTCTGTCTTGTGACCCACCAGTCAACTAGCCTGATATAGACTTTATTGGTTTCAAGACAATCTGATTATTGTTCCCAATATACCTGAGAATGACTTAAATACAAAAACAAACAAACAGATAATGACTTCACTGATAAAGTGTAAGCCAATGTAGGATATAAAATTCAGTGAATATGGCATCATAGATGATACCACAATTTCATAACCATGAAAGCAACGCTAATCCCTGGAAGTGACGGAGGTGAGTCCTTCGAGGAGCTTTCTGGAAAAATGGCCAGTGCTCAGGGTTTGCACGAGGAAGCCCAGGAGGCCGTTATCCTACAAAAGAGCTTTGTTAAGCCAAACCTTTAATTCCAAGAGCAGGGCCTAATTTACACCCTGCAGCAGGCTGGGCGCTTTGCATCTGCTATTTTTACACCATCTCTGAGGTATCCCTTTGTGATTGCAGATACCAGTGGAAAATCAAAGGCTTGCTTTTTTTCCAACCCTAGTAACCTCCCAGTATTTTGTCATCTCCACTCTTGCTTGAGATTAGAAAAATCAACAATGTGATTCCCAAATCTAATGAATAGACAGTTCTAAGGAATGCACATATTATTTTTTGCACCAAGTGTAGATTCTGGTAGTAAATTCTGTGATGTACCCTACATCAATGGTGCATAACCCTGTGCTTTTCTTAATAGGATTTATGCTTGTCGGCTCTCTATATGCCCTGCCATGGGAGATAAAGGGGGAGGCTGAGTTCCCGTGGTAACCAGAGCCACTCCACTCCCAACTGTTGGCAAATTTCTCCTAAGTATAAAATAGGCAATGCGAGGGGGAGAATATGTCAGCTTATACATAAACATGACAGACTCATATCTGGAAGAAAAAGGTATTCAGCCTCAGATTGAATTCAGATTTTCTGATTGTTTCGCCAGATACTTCTATTAAATCCTCCAAGTGAAACATCTGCAACTGGAAAACAAGAAAATCTTAATTCTTTCCAGATTTAAACCCATTTCCAGGCAAATGTCACCCAGACTCCATCAAGGACTCAGGAAGCAGAGTTCTTTATGCATCTGTTCACATTGAAAAGGTTACTTCACTGTCTCCAGGATGACTCTTGAGCTGCAGGCTGAGCTAGGGACTGTGCCCTGAATGAAGGGAGTTGCTAGGAGCTAAGTCCACCATTTCAGACAGCATTGGTGGGAGCTATCTCTAATTGACAGCTCCTTACCCTAAGGGTCTAATTCTAACCTTGAGACCAAGAGTATAATGAGAGGGCAGCTTTCTGTCACCCCTGTTTCTGGCTAAGGCAAGGAGATTACTGGCGGCCTGTTTTTCTGGGGTTTTGTTTTGCTTCTTTAGGAGGGAGGCGCTGCCAGAGACACAGCGGCCGCTGTCTGCGGCTCCAGTTTGCGTCACTGAGCCCTCGTCTGATTCATGCCACCTGAATAAACTTTCTCTTTCAGTTAAGATGGTCTCACTTTGAAATAATAAGGGTATATGCAAGGAGGAGAAGCGTCCACTGAACTTTGAAATGATTTGGAATTTGAGCAAGGAAGGTGGATTTCTTTAAAAAAAAAAAAAGAGGTGTGGGGGAGGGAGGCAGAGGTGGGGAGGAGAGAGAGGAAAGAAAGAAAGGGAACTCTATAGCTCCATGTTCAAATGCTCACTCCTTCCCCCACAGTCATTAATAGCTTTCACTAAGGTCTGTGCTGCTTATAAGATATTATTTAGGACTTGAAGTTGGCAGTAAAGCAACAAGCGACAGAAAGAAGAGATTAGCAGGCCTGGACAAGGAGGTATCTTCATGTGACTGATCCTGCAAGCGTATTGACTTATTTTTCTGCACGAATCAACATAGATCAGGGCAATTCATACAAAGGCTGAAGCTAACGCTCTGAATGGGCTGATGGGTCCTGCGCATTTCGAGAGACATCTGCAGAGGACACAGGCGAGAGGAAAGCAGCTACGTGTGTGCAGGCTGATGGGGCCCACGAGGACTGGGAAATCGCATTTCAATTTCAGGCTTTAGCTGTGGCTCTCACAGGACCTCGCCCACACCCTAAACATCAGTGGCCAATTAAAAAGATAATACCACATTTGCATTTTGAATCTGGATTCTGTGAGTTCAGTTCTAGGAAATCCTGTCCCAGGCATTTCCTCCAACAGGAAAAATGTTATTTTAGAATGCTTTTCTGCCTCATCAACATATTTTAAATAAAGCATACACAATTTTATTAGAAATTGTAATAACTGAAATAATTGTAATAATTTACACGAGGGAAGGATTGCTGAGGGTTCATTTGAGTCTTGAGCGGGGTGTGGAATAGACAACTACCTGCAAAGCCAAAACAGGGACCAGAGATTAGCTTTGCCCTCTGTGAATATGAACAGAACAGAGACCAAAGTTGTGTATTTTCAACTCAAAAAGAGGGAGAGGGGGTGGATGCATAAAACTAAAATCAAAACATATTCTTGGGCAAAATAATATGCTAATCCAAACATTTTTATTACAATTCCTTCAAAACAGGGCTCTTTCTAAAAGGAGATATTATTTTTAAATGCAATATTTGAGGCAGTAAAACACACACACACAGCTCTACACAGTTTTAATTATATTTTTAGTGAACTTATAAATATGCTTATAAAAGAAAAGAGAACATAGCTAGGAAAACACATTTAAAAATTTATCACTTGTTGATTAAATGGTAAGACTATCTTCTTTTTGAAAAAAATTGTCTTTATCTTGATTTAATTTTAATTTACAGAAGAGGTGCAAAAAAAGTACAAAAATCTCCTACTGCTTACTTAGATTTGCCAATTATTTACATTCTGACCATGTGATTTTTCAACTTTTTTCTGTGTATGTTGATAGCTTTTTTCCTTGAACCATTTGTCATGAGTTAAAAGCAAAATGCCTCTTTACCACTAAATGCTTCAGTGTGTTTTTCCTAAGAATGAGAATGTTCTCCTACATAATGCCTGTACAATTATTCAAATCAGCAAATTTAACATCAATGCAAAACTACTGTCGAATTCACGACCTATAATCAAATTTTCTCAGTTGTCCCAATAAACTCCTTTATTGTAATGTTTTCACAGTCCTGGATAAATTCCAGGATTACACATCGCATTTAGTTAGTTAGAGAAAATTTACAATCACTTCACTAAGAAAGATTTTTACAGTTTATGCTTCAATACAGTGAGACAGTATCAATTTTTGATGATTTTTAATACGAAAAGTTTGGAGAAAGCACCTCATGAAGACTCAAGGCATGGGTTCTGGGGTGTTCTGGTAAGCAGGAGATGAATCCTGACCTCCTCTAAAGAAAAATGGGATCCTTGTTTTTCTCATATCACCTAATGCAAAAACTGATCTTGTCAATTTTAAATAAACGTTTTGTAAAAAAGAAGAATCTTGATCTTTCAAAAAATAAGAAATGTCATTCAATATAAAACATCTGTAGAAGTCACTGTGTAGATCTCTAGAAAGATTCTGACATGTGGATTTCTCTTAGTGTTAGGGACTTTTCCAACACTGGTGAAAGAGGAGGAATGAGAGAGAAAGAAAGACGATTAGTTAGAGAGAGAGTAAAGACATTGTAATGGGATTGAACAATCAGCTCAGGGCTCAAAGAAATAAAACTATGTAAAGAACAATGAGGAAATTTTAATTTTTAAAGTTTTTGGTATCTTTATTATGACTATCACTTGATTTTAAAGACTCCTCTTGCAATTATAAATACTCTCTTGTTCCTCCAGTCACGTGGGCTTGTATGGGGCTGCCACAGTCAGCAGGGGGAGGACCGGCCACCCTCTTCCACGTGGTCCTGGCTCTGTGTACACTCGTGTCCATGCCATGCCTAAGCTGTGAGGGTGTACACTCTTCCCAGACAGCTGTATAAAAAAGCTCAACCTATTGTTTACATTTCCAGCCTTCTTCTAATTCCACATGACTAAATCCAATTTAAAAGGTTATCACAGAAGGATATAAAATCTCTAAAATTACTCTGCCTGTTTCTCATGGGCGTAGGATGGTGCATTCCATGTTTCTTTTGTTGTGAAGCTGGACCTGTCTGCACACACCCAGCTTCTGTCACGTAACTGCGGAGTGAGCAGTCCCTTCTGCGCTGGTCACAGCAGCCCGCTGAGACCACCTTTCACTCCAATCTTCACTCCAATCATGTGTTTGCCAGCTTACAGAATTTTCTATGCAATTCAGAACAACATCCATTATTTTCTTATGGGCAGCCATTTATTGACAAGGCAGTTTTAAGTTCATTTTTTATTTAAATAAAAGTGAAATTTTCCTTTACTTTAAGGTTTGTTCGGTTTTTAATTTACTTTGTGTTCCTGTTTCAAAGTAAACAACTGTCTCTAGTTCCCAGCCTCTCAGGTGAAGCAGGGTCTGTGTGGGGGGGTTTCTACTCAGCAATCAGCCTCTTGTAGAAAAGAAGTCCCTTAGGAGCTCAGAAGGACAGGTCCGATATTGTCTGTGAACAGCTACTGCGTAGGTAGTAGATGAGGGCATGTGTAGATTCACTGGAATGGTGTTTTGTTTCGTTTTGTTTTTGAGATTGAGTCTCATTCTGTTGCCCAGGCTGGAGTGCGGTGGCACAGTCTCAGCTCGCTGCAATCTCCACCTCCCAGGTTCAAGCAATTCTGCTGCATCAGTCGCTGGAGTAGCTTGGATCACAGGTGTGCACCACCACACCTAGCTAATTTTTTGTGTTTTTAGTAGAGGTGGGATTTCACTATGTTGGCCAGGCTGATCTCAAATTCTGACCTCAGGTGACTCACCTGCCTCGGCCTCCCAAAATGCTGGGATTACAGGCATGAGCCACTGCACCCTGCCCAAACAGTGTTTTTAGAAACCATTCCTGACCCCCGAGGCTTCCTGCAGACAGGGTGGATGGGATTAGGGAAACTGGTCTTCAGTTCACTTCAGCTATTACAAACTGGCAACAGATAACATGCTTTTTAATTCTCAAAAGATGTTTGGATGTTGGACTGAGTCCCCAGACGGGGGAGTGAACTCTCAAAAATCACTCTGTTAGAATGTTAGAGTATAACATTCTAACAAATAATTGTTATACAATAATCTTATTTTCTTAAGAAGGTAAACAGATATATGGAAACACACGCCCTTCAAATTCACCTTAGCTATCTGGAACTTGGCTTTAATCCCCGTTTCTACACTCATGCATAATGGGCTGATTATAGTCTAACATTCTTTTTGTTTTTTCTTTTGAGACGGAGTCTCACTCTGTCACCCAGGCTGGAGGGCAATGGTGTGATCTCTGCTCACTGCAACTTCTGCCTCCCAAGTTCAAGCTATTCTCTTGCTTCAGCCTCCTGAGTAGTGGGAACTACAGGCGCGTGCCACCACATCCAGCTAATTTTTGTATTTTTAGTAGAGATGTGATTGCACCATCTTGGCCAGGATGGTCTCAATCTCTTGACCTTGTGATCCACCCACCTCGGCCTCCCAAAATGCTGAGATGACAGGTGGGAGCCACAGCACCCAGCCTATACTCTAACGTTCTAACAGAGATTAAGCAGTACCCAGTAAGAACAGTTCCTTTCTCCCCATCTTATAGAAGTAAAAAAAGGGTCCTCAGCTTGAAGAAGAGACTACCAAAATTAGACTCCAGAGATACAGGCATGAGCAGGAAACACAACTCAAGTATGCATTTGAGTGGGAGGCGCTCCAAAACAAAGAACTATTATATTAAAAGGCCTGCAGAGCCCATGTGTATTCTCTAGTAGGCTAGTTGCTATGGGTTAATAGCAAACCTGGCACACCCTAGGGTCAGCTGTATCTTATCTTCTAAATGTGTTTATTTAACAGCCAAGACATTCTCCCAATTATCCCTTGGACCTCCACCATGCTTCATGTGGCAAAGTATGTACAGCACCATACATGAACACCCATATACACAGCCAGCAAGCCCTTCCTGCCTTAGGGAATGAGGAGGATGGGTTTCAACATAGAGTTACCTCTCCAACATTGGCAAAGAGGGTAAGGGAACTCGGGATACCACCAGGTGCTAAGGAATACAAACATTCAGTGAATATCCATCATTATTTGTTAACTACACTGGGATTCTTTTTTAATTTTGTATTGTGTGTGTAGTTTTTAAAATAATTGCTATAGCTAGGCTGATCTACTGTGTTTAATCAGAGGCTGGTTAATGTATATTCCTGAGTTTAATTAGATGCTGGCTTCATAGGATTTCTAGAGTATTTCCTTTCTTTTAAAATTCATTTTCTCTCATTTTCTGAGGCAGATCATCTCACCTCCAGAGCTTCCCCATTAGTTTCGTTTTGAGGTAAAGGCATTCAGTCCCCTGCCGGAAGGCAAATGTGCTACTTAATCCATTAGAACCTTAGCTCAAAATAAATATTGCTAAAAATGAGTGTTGCTCAGAGGCCATTTTTGAAATATTGAGCCAAAAAGTGACTAATTTGGAATTTTCTCTTCAATATCAGAATAGTGGAGCAGATATTGTGAAGGTAAGGTTGGGGTGTGGGAACATCGGCTCACATCCCATCAGAACCCGAAGGGAGATGGTTGGCCTGGTTGCCCTGGAGAAAACACAGAGGCGCTGGAGGAGACCCACATTGACTTTCTGGGTGGAAGCTTTTATTAGCAAAAACAAAGAAAAAAAAGCTCATTTTCTGTTGCTGGAGTTGGAGAGGTACAATAATCCTGACCTTAAGGAACTCAGAAGAAACCTAGTGATTAAACAGTGTGTTATGGGCTACATGCTACACTCTAATTATGTATAAACTGTTATGGGATTGCAGATGAGAGAAATTAATTCTCCCTTGTGGAGTTAGGGCTGAGTTCACAGAAGAAGTGACATTTGCACTGTAACTTGAAAAGTGAGTGGGACTTTGCCAAGCAGTTAAATGGGAAATATCACTCCAGGCAGCCAGAATAACTTAAGGCTCAGGGATGGTGTGCAATTTCATGCCATGTTCCTAGAATGATAGTAAACCTGTATTGCTAGGGCACTGAGTGCAGAGAAGAAGTAACCAAAGCAGACCTGGATGCAGGAGGAAGAACTGGTGGATTCAGCTGCACTGCACCTAGGCTGAGGTAGTCAAGGGACTCTCATTCCAAGATGACATATTGAGCACCTGCTATGAATGAGTCCTTGTCTGGGCACTCAGGATACAGAGTGAGCAGACATCATGTTCTCTGACACAGAATAAATAAGTGGAGAATTTCAGATAGAGATAAGTACTATTAAAAGATGGAATATGTTGCCATCATAGCGATTCTCTGTGCAATGGGAATGGGGGGCTCCCTTCCACTGGGTTGTCAAGTAATGCCACTCTGAGAATATGGGGTTTGAGTGACAGCTTTTCAGTTGTCATCTGGGTCTGTGGGTCTGGTGCTCTCAGTCAAAGGAAGGTAAGACTGAAGTTATAATTGCCAGTGAGGAGACTAATTGACAGCATGTGGCTTCTGATAGCCTGTACCAGGAAGAACTCAGCATCACCTCCGTAGTATTCCTGCCAAAAAATCAGTATTCTGAGCAATCATAAGGAAACATTAGACTAATGCAAACTGAGAGAGATTCTAAAAAATAACTGGTCTATACTCTTCAGTGGGTGAAATCTGAATAAGTTCTGTTGATTATGTAATGTAATAGCATCATTACTTTTCTAATTTTGATAATCGTACAATGCACATAAAAATAATTTTAATTTTTGAAAATTTACACTGAATTATTATAAGTAAATGAACTATTTGCAATTTTAGTATAGTTCAGAAAAAAATTATGTAAGCAGGTGTGTGTATGTGTATATGAGAGAGAAAAATAAAGAAAGAGGCTAGAGTGACAGGGCAATTGTGGTAACATGCTAACATTTGAGTAACCTGGGTAAAGAGTATCTAAGAATTCTGTAGCATTCTTGCTAGTTTTTTTAAAAGTCTGAAATATGTCAAAAATACAAAATAAAAAAATGAAGATTGAAATTACAATTGTGAGAGACACTGATAGGAGCTGAAGAATGAGAGTTGAACAGAAAATTAGAAAAAAATATGAGCGGGTAAAGAAGAAAGATAAGGACACATTCACAGAAGGAGGGAGTTGGGCAGAGGAAGAAAAGTGAGAGCTAAATTCAGAGTGGAAGATAATGTGACCTGCGTGCACAAGAGCTACTCTAGAGCTTGGCCTTCATCGTCCTAACGCTAGTTTTTAATTTGCACAAGGGAGTCTAGAAGACCTCTTATTCTTCCTCGTGGGTCCTGAGAGAGAGTGAGGTTGCTCACGCAGCACCATCTGAATCCAAGCTCCCTGAGCTCCAGGAAGGTGGAATGAGCGTCCACTCAGCCAGCCACCCTGCCTTGGAGAGGCCACACCAGGCCAGGGCTTGCTGTCCTGGTGCTTCCCAGAAGCCCGAAACCCCTTCACGCTCTCCACATCACAGATCCCGGTGCCTTCTGTCCCACTCTTGCCGGCAGAGGTGCCTGGTTCCGTATTCCATATCGAAGCTGCTCCTGCCTCCTACTGCTGTCAATGTGCAAAGAATGCCAGATCCAGAGTGTGTGGTTTCAATGGCCCTGGCTGCAATCCAGGGTCTCAGAGCTAGGAATCTGCCTTGCCAACCCACTCAGAAATTGTTCGGATGAACTCAAGGGAGGCCAGAGTGTGATAACCATGGCTAGCAGTGGCCTCACAGGCCATTGGGTAGAAGTTTATTGTGTCTTGGAGGAGGGAGTCACATCAGTATCGAGTTGGTCTGCTTGACTCTCCAGGGCCATGTGTATGCTCCATATTCCTTTGTCTTGCAGTGCGTCATTTCACAGTGTAACTTGAAGACAGCAAGCTCTGGCAACAGCTTGAAGTTCCATCTGGCTAATGGAGAACTCACTCTCCTGGTGCATATTGGTACCTAACCCCGGTCTTCTTTAGGATGACAGCTGGGGCATGATGCTGTGCTCAGCCTGCTGAGCAGTGTGCAATCTGATTCATCCTCTCCCGACCTGAGAAAGCTGAATTCCCTATTGAGAGCGACTGTGAAATACCCCATTGTGAAGGCAGCTACATCCACAACGATGAATGGCGGCCAATTTGGGGCTATTTAAATTAGGAGTCAAAGGTCTTCTGGATCTTTCCCATCAAAGATTAAATCCCTCGTTCCAGGAAAAGAGAAAGTGAAACTCCTATTATCAGGAAACTATAGGAGGAACCATAAACCAGTGACACCGATGATCTTTTCCAATTAGGCTTATGTAACTTATAGTGGAAAACACTTAGCTGATGGCTTAAATAGATTTATTTTCCCTCAGCTATATAGAGAAGCAATCCATTGGTGCTGATTCAACTAATTCTGATTGCTTTGGCTGGGTCAGTTTATTATTCCTCTGGATTAGAAACTTCCAGTTTCCTAATGCTTATAAAATCCAATCCAATTTTTTTCAGCCTGGAGTCCTAGACCAGCTCTCCACAGATGCCTTCCCTTCCTATGGAATCTCATTTTAATACTATTCAAAACCAACCACTGCTATCATTTATCTCCCTGCTAATTTTGATTTATTTATTTATTTTGTGTTTTCCAAGCCTCCACAGATATGTGGTCCTGTTTTTCATTCTAATGGCTGTTTACTCAGCTAATTGAAAATTGCCACCCAGTTGAAAATAGACAGATCCACATTCAAATGCTGCGACTGCTTCCTGCTAGCTAAATAATGACAGAAAATTTATTTAAACCTCTCTGACCCCCAGTTTTATTTCCTCTAAAACTGGGATACGCATCTCACAAGATATACTGCATTGTTACATAAAATATTCGATTAACTCACGGATGCAAATTGTCTAGCACAAGACCAGGCATGTAGGAAGAGCACAGGAAAGTTTGCTCCGTCCCTCCCCTCTCCACAAATCCCTCTGCTTCCCCTGCCTGTACAGGAGAAGCCTTTTCCGCTCTCTAAATATAAAATGCGTGTATCCGTGTCAAACGATCCAGCCACTCAGCTCTGTCTTGCGTGCTGTTTTCTCCAGTTGTTTCATGGAAATTCACCTTACAGGCCATTTAGACAGAACAATCTCTCGTTCTTTCATATCCTGTTCCAATACAGAATATTTATCTAATAAATACAAACTGGCTTCCCATATTCAGGGTGTGAAGTAGTGGGCTCTGTGAGGCTGTGAAGGAAATGATTTATTTGTCTTACAAATAGAAAAGGGCATGTTGTCTCAATTTCTGATAAATACGTAAATGAGCCGATTGACAGTAGCGAATCCAGTGTTCCCCACGCAGCAGGCCTCCAGGAAATGCTCCCGACTGACTGACAGGCAGAGATCACATAATTCCTGAATCTCTACCCAAGTGACGAAGAGAAATAATTCCCATGTTGCAACAGTCTCCCACGTCTCTATTTCATTTTATTTTTTTATTATCCACCTTCAGCAGTGCCCAGGCTCTCCGTGGGAAGCCATGACACTGTTTCCACTCCCTGCGACAGCCAGAAACACCTGATGGCACTGGGCACAGGTTTTTGGTCCTGAAAATATGGACTCAGAGTATTAATTATTAATTTGTCCTTTTACATTGATCTGTATTTGTCCATGTATTATTGTATATGTTTAAGGTATACAAATGATGTTTTGATTACCTATACATAACAAAGTGATTACTACAGTTAAGTAAATTAACCTGTAACCTCATGAAGACACTCCGTGTGTGTGTGTGTGTGTGTGTGTGTGTGTGTGTGTGTACGCACACAGTAAAAACACCCAACATCTACTCTCCTGGCAAATTTTCAGTATCCAATACAGCATTATGACCCATAGTCCCCATGCTGTGTATTAGATCTCCAGGCTAATTCATCCTTCACAGCTGCACATTTGTCCTCTCTGATCTCCAGATCCCCATTCCTCCCTTCCTCACCCCAGGAACCACTGCTCTACTCTCTGTTCCTATTTATTCAATTTTTTTAAGATTGCACATGTAAGTAAAATCACATGGTGTTTTTCTTTCCGCGTCTGGCTTGTTTTGCTTACCGTAATGTCTGCCAGGTTTATCCATATTGTCACAAATGGCAGGGTGTCCATCTTGGTAAGGCTGAATAATATTTCACTGCACATATATACTGGCATCTCTTTACCCATTAACCCACTGATGAAGATTCAGGGTATTCTGGTTATTGACTATTATGGATAATGCTGCAGTAGTTCATGTTAATTGAAGCTCATATTTTTATCTTTCCTTCTTTGACATCTTTTCATAAATGGTATCCTCTTAGAACCATATTCTTTCATGCGATTGCATAGATCTGTCAGCATAGATATCAGATGCTTACCAGCATCTAGACAATTCTATGCGATTATGCAATTCTATTATGTGAGTACTTATTCCTAATATTTCAGTCAATTGTAGGGGCATAGTACTAAATGCACAGGATACAGATTACTTTAATATAAACATAGTAGCTATTTCCCAATGTAGCTATTGGGAAAGACAGATACGAAAAGCAACAACACAACAGCAGGCGAGGCTGGAGAGATGGACAGGACCCAGTGGGGACTCCAGTGAGGATTGGTCCTTTCAGTAGCATCATTTTAGTTTCTTTCTAAGAGATCTCCAAGAACTATGAATCATTCTCAATCATTTTCATAAATGTGAAAGTATTTGGTGAACTATGTACATTTTCCCAAAACACTTACAAAATATAATTTACCTGCAACAAAATTTACTGTTTGCACTGTTTGATGAGTTTTGACAAAGGTAAACACTTTTTTATTTTTTTGTTTATCATTCGGTTCTTATCTGTGAAATCTTTGCCTACCCTGTGAGGACTTTCTGTTACATTTTTTCCTGGTGACTTTATTGTTCAGGTTGTCACATTTGTATTCATGAGCTATTTGGAGTTGAGGTAAGGGTGTATGTTTTTTCCACCTGTTCCAGGAACATGTGTTGACAAAAATCATCATCTCCCTCATTAAATTGCTTTGGCAATTTCCCAGAAATTCTAATTTTAATATCAAATACAAAAATACAGATTTTTTAAATGCTTCCATTTAAACATAACAAATTCAATAACATTTTGAGTCACTGTTAATTTTATTATTCACAATTATATTTGTTGGAAATGGGGTTTACAAGTGTGAGACATTAATCACTCTACAGTGTTTGATAGGTTTTTGTTCAGTTATTGTTTGCCATAATGTACAGGTTGGGAACTAATAGAATAGGACACTGTTTTCTTAGCTGCTCAACAGGTTGACAAGTGTCTCAGTTGGATCCCCCAGAGCAGAGCCTGATGAAAGAACTTGGGGGCCAGTAGCAGTTTCTAAGAGATCTCAGGAAGCATAGGTAATAGACAGAGCCAACTGTGTCCCTTGGGAAAATGAGAGAGAGCCAATCACGTACCTCAGTGAGGTCCATGGGGCTCGATCTCCCAGAGAAGCTCAGTGGAACACACCCCAAAGTGTCTGGCTGAACCCCACTGTCAACAGTCCCAGCTGCTGGTGCATGAGAGTGCTTGTGAGTTCTGCCAGCCAGGAAGCTGCAGTGATGTCCAAGAAAGCCTCAGGCAGAGGAGCTGAGCTCTTGGGTATCTGAGGCAGAAAGTATCTACGTGTTAGAATTGCAATGATGCTGAGGAGGCCCAGGATCCATGGGGGATGCCACAGCAGCATGTACGCCATGTGACTCAGGGCAGGATGTGAGAGCTATGTCATCCAAGCACAGTTGATGTGTGTGTTGGGGGCGTGGGGTCTGATAGTATTAGGCAGGAGGAGAAGGGTCCTACATCTAATTTGGGCCAGGTCCTGTCTGTTCCCTTTGTCCTCAAGGATTGGCTCAGCAGGAAGAAATGGACTCATCCCATCCTGCTATCCCCAGCAGGCCAGCATAGGCAGCAGGGATGTTTCTCCTATTGCCCAGGCAATAAGCCTGTGAGAAAAACACTGAGATCTTGTCTAGGAGTGAACACTGTGCCCAGCAACATAAACCCATGGGAACACTGGTAAATACAGAAAATGTACACAAAATAAGTGGGGTTAGAACCCTGCAAAGATAAGAGCAAGAAGTAGGAGTGGGTGAAAACAACTCACGTGTGTGTTATGAGGTATCTTCCCCACTGAGCTCCTCTGGTCCCTGTGAAACTATCATTAGAGTTTTATTCAGTTGACTAACACACTCTTGTCTTAGGAGGGGCAACAAACCTATGGCACCAGGAATGGCTACTTTAATATAAATTTATTTATCTATTCCCTGGCAGAAGTTCCAATCTCAGCAACCTTACAGCATCCTGAATAAACACAGAATACTACAATTCTGACCGATGAGAGTTTCAGGGGTAAGATCTCCCATTGGCTGTGTGGAAAGGGGAGGAGCCCAGGTGGAGGGAGGGAAGAGCTACACAACCAGCCTCCAACTTGCATCTGGGTTGCACTCATCCTCGGTGGCCCCATTATGAGTTCCAGTTACAATCAGGGATGACCCATCTGCATTGTCCGTGTCCAGCCTCTGAGTCTGACCCTGCTGGACTCTTTGGAGTTTCTTGTTCAAGTAGTGACATCGAGAAAGTGCATGCAATGAGCCAAGAAGCCACCTCTTGAGTTCATGAGTCAACAAGAGCACTGGCCCAGAAGCCAGGCAGAGACAGCTTCAAGAGGTGACCAAACTCATGAATTTGGTAGCTGATGAGATGAGGATGAAGATACAGAGCTCAAGAAAGGTAAGTGCAGAGTGTTTTGGGTACACTGCTCCATGCAAAACCCTTACGTAGTGTCTGACACAAAGTGGGTGCATGTAAACATTTCCCTAATAAACAATGAGCTGCCAATGGCATTAAGTAATTCAAGCCTAAGTTTCTCATGGACAACATGTGGCAGGGCTCTTGGTAAACATGGTGGTGTTGGGTGATGGTGTGAGTTCTTCAAAGGAGCACTAGGATGAACTCATGGGTAAAAAATATAATTACTTTCCTTGGTTGTCCTAAAAGCAGTTAATTTCTGCTGCCATTTGCCAGAAGAATACATAGGAAGAGACAAGAGAAAGCAAAGTGGAAAGGGGAAGATCGGGCATCCTCATGGTGCCTCCCTGCCCTCACTCAGCCCTGTGTCTCCTGTCGGGTAGAGCAGGAGCATCGCCATCTTGGACAAGTACTGCCATTTTAAGTTTTGCCTTGATCAAACATCACTTAAATCCGAAGGGCATCATTCTTATGGCTAAGGTCAGCATGACTGTAAACCACAAATAACATCTCTGACCAGAAACATTCCAAACCCTTCCCTGACCAGAAATATGACAGCCCTGAGTTAACCTCCCCTTCAGCTGGAAAGATGTCAGCCCCAGGATGACCTCCCCTTCCCTCAGAGACATTCCAGCCTTACCATAAACTTCTCCCCACACAGCAACATTCCAAGCTTGTGATAAGCCCCCTCACCCTATAACCAACATATACTCTTAGGCTGTAAGACAGAACACTCCTGATTGAAATCAACCAAAAGCCCCTCTCAGGTTTATTTCTCTAAAATGAACCTTTGTCTGTTGAGCTGTATTTTGTGTTTCTTTCCTCTTTCTTTAAGTCTTACACTGTCTCCTCAGTGTAACTCCCAATGCTCGCTACTCCCTCTCCATTGTCACGCATCCTCAGTCCTTTATCCTGTTGCTAGAAGAATACTCAGCCTTACGTTTGATTATGATATTCTGCTTTGACCTCCCGAGAGTTGAGTGAGAAAACTGCTAGTCACTTCCCAATGTCTGTTGGTAACTTTTTCCTCATACTAGAAGAAAGGCACAAAGATAATCAGAAGAAAACTTTTCTCAGGCATCCTTGTGGCTGTGGGTGGCCGTTGAGTTTATGCTGACAATTGATGGCAGCTTCTGAAACCTCCCTAATCAGAGAGTTGCTGTGCACCTTGGGCTCTTTCTTCTTTATATCTCCTCTTTCCTTTTGGACTGGTTAAAGGATTCAAGGAATTGGAACCAGAGATTTAAACACCCTGACATACACCAGCTTCAGCTTCCCCTAGTTCAGGCTTTCTTCATAATAAGACTCAGAGGCTTAAAAAGCCTACCACCCAGTGCTGCAAGACGTTTAGTGTATCCACAGTGTGGATTGTATGTGTTTGAGAGTTAGGCTTGAGGGGGGTCAAGGGTAAAAAAAAAAATGATAGCTGGACAGGGGTCAGCCAAGCCAAGGAAGGCTGGAGGCCATTTACTACAGAGAGTGTGAGAACTTTGGATTTTTAACATGTTGGTACTAGAGAACAATAAAATGTCTTGAAATTTAGGTAATATTAGTAGATTTATAATACATTATAAACAGATTATGTTTAAAGAAGACAAAGGCCACTCCTGCATAATTGACAACTCATAAATAGAAGTTTACCTTTTTTTTATTGTTAACAGTTGGATCAAATTATTAGAGAGAGACTTAGAACAATGGAGTATTAATCAGTCTATAAATATTGTTCTGATTCCTTATGTGACTACTTTTAGATTGGGTGGCACAAAGAAAGACCCATATTTTAAGATTCACAAAATCAGGGTTTCCTTGTAGCACATTCATAAGTCACTAGAATTTGAAAAAAGTCACTTAACACTCCTGAACTTTTGTAAATCTTGGAAAAAAATGCAGCAGAGACCCTCCTTCGGGAGGTTGTCACGGGAACCCAATGCATTCACGTACATGAGTGAAATCTGTGTATACTCATGCACTATTAATATGTGTTGTTATTGTACAGATAAAAACTAATGGCTAAAATATTCAAAGGTTTTCTATTTGAATAAGAAATACGTATCAGCCAGGTGTGGTGGCTCACACCTATAATTCCAGCACTTTGGGAGGCTGAGGTGGATGGATCACAAGGTCAGGAGATAGAGAGCATCTTGGCCAACATGGTGAAACCCTGTCTCTACTAAAAATGCAAAAATTAGCCAGGCATGGTAGCATGTGCCTGTAGTCCCAGCTACTCTGTAGACTGAGGCAGGAGAATCACTTGAACTTGGGAGGTGGAGGTTGCAGTGAGCAGAGATAGCGCCACTACACTCCAGCCTGAGCGACAAGAGTGAAACTCTGTCTCAAAAAGAAAAAAAAAAGAAAAATGTGTCATGTCAGACAACAGTTAAAAACACGTAGAGTATATCTATTGGTCTTAAGAAAGATAGTAATTGAACCCTCTGCGCTCATGCATCGTTTGAAAGTGCCATGACCGCTCTCTGTCTGATCATGACTTAAAGATGTAATTTGGCAAATCTTTTCTGCTTTCTTCCAAGAAATCTAATAAAACCATTTCTAGAAAAAGACTATATGGTTAGGGTCTACTAGAGAAGAATATATATTCAGAATTTTGCCTCTAGGTCCAAATAAATAGATTTTCTTATTATTGCCACAATCTGATCTCCAATGTATAAAATGTGGTTAAAATAATAAAAGTAAATGACATAAAGTAGAAAACAGCAGAGCTAAAGCACAAAATTTTTCAAAGAAATAACGTGGATGATCTGAAATACCTTGGTGAAATTTCTTCAAATAATAATAATAATAAACGAGCAGTGAGATGTTTACATAGTTCAGCGTCCTGCTCTGCTTCCCTGGGGGATGGAATCTCATTCTCCCCCAGGTTGTACTTACCCTACTGCATATGTATTGACAGAAAATTGCCTGCAGAGGAATCACAGCTTGGGGGAAAGCTCTGTGGAGGACTAAAGTGAGTAAGAATTTCTGTGTGCTGAACTGTGTTTCCTTGCAGGTGAACTTCACATTTAAAATGTCCTCTAACCAGCTGGGCAAGTAAAATGCAAACTGAAACCTAAAGAAGGCAAACCCTTGCCTTCCATTTCTATTTCTCATTTTTCATTCAGCAACATTCACTGAACGTCTACTGCATACAAGGCCTGATTTAGAAATGAATGAGATTGAAATCTATATTCCCCATTTCTTCACATCTTAGAGACAACATGTGTACTTAAAAATTTAAGATACAGAACACTGAGGTTTATTAAATGCATCGCTCCATTCAGAAAAGAAATTACATTCAAACAGTGTGAAGGGCATTAGGGGATTCACAAAAATGGAATAGAAAGGTAGCTGTTAAGTTGTCCCATGAAGAAAGCTCAGGTTTGAAGTTTGAAGGTTTGTGAATGAGTAAATCATATAGTCTTAGTACAGGCAGTAAAGCAAGGCTGGGAAGGACATGTGTTGAGACATGAGTAAGGTGGGGTTATGTAGAAGGGATGGGAGAGGGACGGGACATGCTGGAAGCAATGGGAAAAAGCTCAGCCGGACTGATGACTGCATGCATATGACTGCATTAGTTTGTTTTCACACTGTTATAAAGAACTATCTGAGACCAGGTAATTTATGAAGAAGAAAGGTTTTATTGACTCACCATTCTGCATGGCTGGGAGGCCTCAGGAAACTTACGATCATGGTGGAAGATGAAGGGGAAACAAGGACCTTCTTCACATGGTGGCGGGAGAGAGAGAGTGAGGGAGAAAGTGCCAAACACTTCTACGTCATCAGCACTTGTGAGAACTCCCTCACTATCACAAGAACTACATGAGAGACACTGTCCCTATGACCCAGTCACCCCCACTAGCTCCCTCCCTCGAAGCATGAGGATTATAATTTGAGATGAGATTTGGGTGTGGACACTGAGCCAAACCATATCAATGACTCTGTGGGGGACCCCAAACCAAGAAAGTTTATAAACAGAAGACTGCCAGGGACAGTGGTGTCTTTATAAAAAGAAAGAAAGAGAGAGGAGTCAGGGCATGCATATCGAGGAGGTTCCTACCCTTTCCAGTGCTGGCACAGGCACTCACTCCTACAAAGAGAATTCTGCAGCAAACAGCCAGCCTTGGAGATGAGAAATTACAATTTCAAAGTCATATAAATGATCATCTGGAAAATTGGCATTGAGATTTAGCTCTTTCTTGAATCAATGCTTTCTTTCTGACACTATACCATGAATTGTATAGAGTAACTTCACACTATTTAAAATGGCAACAGTAAATATGATTCTAATATGCATCCAAGAGAACCATAATACAGAGGCAGAAGATATGGCTGTAAGATATTTAATAAATATTATTTATACAAAATAATGGCAGTCACAATAATTGTTACGTACAGCAGGTCCTCACCTATAGTCATTTTGTTCAGCATCATTTTATTACAACATTGATGAGAAAAAATTCTATTCTCATGGGGGGGTCTGTGTGTGGAGTAGGCACATTTTCCCCATGTCTGCATGGGTTCTTTCCATGTCCTTTGATCTTCCCCCTCATCTTAAAGCCGTGTACCTTTGGTTAACTGGTGTGTCTCAATGGTCCCAGTGTGAGTGAGTGTGGGTGGGTGTGATTGTCCCTGCAACGGAGCTGTGACCTGTCCAGGGCTGACTCTTGCCATGTTCTCTGAGCCAATGGAATAAGTTCCCACCACCCAAGACCTTGAACAAGAATAAACAGATACATAATCATTTGTTTTTATGAATCTTTCTTAAATGCATCTATAGTTCACATTTATTTGTTTAATATCAAAAGTGTTTCAAGTCTTTCTTTAGAAGTTTGGTGATGTTTTTGTGACCAGAAATAGTTCTTAGGAACCTAAATCTCATTTCTATCAATCAGCTAATAGATAGATTGGCTTGCTTATATGTCATTTGGCTTAAAGTCGCAGTTTCCAAAAACTTATCCATGACATTGAGGTCTTGCTGTATTATGCAGCTATTTCAGGACAGTGTTTACATGCATTACTTCTTAACATACATTATTTTCATAAGAGGGCTGTGGGATTGAAAACAATATTTCTTCATTTGGCAGAGGAAACTGAGGCTCACAGAGTGGCCGTTTGAACATCTCTATTGACCATCACACAGTAAGTGACAAGGACAATTCACATCTGCTTCACATCAGGATTCCATTAATTCCAAACACCAGCTCTCTGCTAATTTTTTGTAGAAATGCAAAAGTTAACACCCCTGCTGAGAAGTCACTGAAGGACTAAAGCAGAAGTTTAAAAAGCATACAGTGGGACTTGCCTCCTCCTCTCAATTCCATCCTAAAGTTCATGTCACAAAACTATGCCCATAGCTTTTCTTCAGAAAACTCCACTTGTTCCTCCTCTTTTCATATTTTCAGCCCCCCTCCATGATAGACACATCCAAAGAGACTTTCAAGGTGTTGTAGGATAGCTCAAGTTAACCTCACAGTCCAAAGTCCCTGTTCCCCAACTCCCCTCATCCCTCGGGTACTCTGCTTTTCTTGAGGTCAGAGCTGCAGGCTGGGAACAGAGGGCTGTAAAAAGACAAAGTTGTCAAGCTCCTCCATCCTGACTCTGGGCAAATAGACTTGTACACAACAGAAGTACACTTCAGTGGGTTTAATGCAACATAAACTATACACAAATTTCAGAGGACTCATGGCAGAGATGAATCCTGAGCTGTTTTGGACAACAACAAAGGCAATCTTCGAGGGGGTCCCCTTGGGAAGAAAGTGATTCCAGGCAGGAGACACCATGTAGGCAGCGATATGGTAATGCGAAAGCAAACCATATACAGTTTAAAAACTGTTCCCACACTGTCATTGTCTAAGAGTGAAATGAAAACAGTCTATCCAGAGATGAGGGTGGAGTGATTCAGTGAAACCAATCATGAAGGCTTTGCATGGCAAGCTAAGTAGCTTTGCCTTAACTCGTAGGCCTGGTAACCCTCCCTCTAAGAAACAGAAGCTTGCTAGTAGTCACTACTTACTATTCAGTAACATATATCTCAAAAAGGAAGTCATAAGACTAATTTAAAAATTGATCAGTGCACTGGTCAACATGAAGAGTCAAGGTGCTACTACATTAAGCTATAAGCCACTTTATGGCTTATTCCTCAGGGATTAATAATATCTTGTGAAAGAAAAAACAAAAAAGCAATCATGTGCCCCACTGGAATATGTCACGTTCTCGGTCCAGAGTGAAGCCTCCAAAGTCGTGACATTTTTCTGCTGACGAGGAATCACAGATATTTTGCTGTATCAAGGCACGTGCAGAAGAGTTCAGAAATATTCCTTATTTGTCAGGTAAGTAACAATGGTTGCTATGACAAACTGACCTCTCAATCTCGGTGATTTAACAAATCATCATGCATACCTAGCTCCCATTATAGCATCTTAGTTCGGTGTGGTCAGTGCAGGCTCTCAGGGGCCTAGACTCCCTGCTGGCATCTTCCTGGTCTCCACTGTGGACTCCGTGCTATCTGTCCGGTTCTTTTGTGGCCTCAGGTTACCATCTCACTTACAATCACTGCTCTTGTGCAGGCTTTTAGATACGAGATGATGAAGGCTGGCTGGTATCAACTGGATATGGCACTGTGTCGTTCTTCAGTGCCTGTTCTGGCGAGTATTGATGTAAAACGAAGAACTTTTTCTATGTCCTGCTGAGTCTTATGTGTCCATTTCCTTGCCCCCATGACTGATCACCTTACCCCTGGCTTCTAGTCTGATCTTTAACAAAGGCATAAATTAAAGTTGATCCTTGGACAACTCAAAAATTAGGGGCACCACCAACCCCACCTTCCCCACAGTTGAAAACTCACTTATAACTTTTGAGTCCCTAAAACCTTGACTACTGTTGACTAGAAGCCTTACCAATAATATAAATAGTCCACTGACAAATAATTTATGTGTTATATGTATTATATGCTGTGTTCTTACAGTAAAGTAGGCTAGAGAAAAAAGTCGTATTAAGAAAAGCATTAGGAAGAGAAATATATTTACTATTTATTGCGTGGAAATGGATCATCATAAAGGTCTTCATCTTCGTCATCTTCATGTCGGGTAGGCTGAAGAGGAAGAGAAAGAAGTTGGCCTTGCTGTCTCCGGGGTGGCAGAGGAGGAAGAAATGGAGGAGGTGAAAGGGGAGGCAGGCACACTCAGTGTAACTTTAAAGAAATCCATTGTAATTTTTGTCTAAATTTATTACTTTTTCTTTTCTCTAAAAATGTTTTTACATGCTACCAGTCCTTCCGCTCTTTGTTTTAGTTTCATTCCCCATAACATAGAAGGATCCGTGTTGTCAAAGAAGCAAAAAGCCGTCTTGAATAGTCGGAACCGTCTGCCAGATTGCCCAGTGTCAGTCTGTTTCCTGCACTGCCTCCCTCACAGCCTCTTCCTCACTGTCTGGCACTGGTTTGGAAACACTCATATTCATCAAGTCGTCTCGTGTTAGTTTCTCCTCTTGGTGGCTTTTAGCTCTTGGGTTTCTACAAGATCCGTGTCTTGAAACCTTTCACTTGCTACCTTTTTCACCATGTCCACAATCTCATTCATGATGTCCTTAATGGGTTCTGTGGTAAATCCTGTGAAGTCATGCACAACATCAGGACACAGTTTTCTCCAGCAGGAATTTGTTGTTTCAGGCTTGATCATTTTCATGGCTTTCTACGTCACAGCAATGGCATCTGGAATGGTGCAATCTTTTCAGATTTTTATGCCTAGTTCTCTCTATTGGGGTTCTCTCCTAAGGCGTTGACAGTCCTTTCCACAGAATACCATGTGTCAGGAGCCCTAAAGGTCCTTATGACACCCTGATCTAAAGGTCGAATTAGAGACGTTGTGTTTAGAGGCAAATAGATCACTTTGACACCACCAGTGTTAAACTCCCGGGGTTCTGGGTAGTTATGGGCATTGTCCTATCTCAAACACCTTTAACAGGAAGTACCTTACTGGCAAGGTATTTACTTTCTGATTTCAGGGACAAAGCATTGAAAGAACCAGTCTAGAAATAAGTTTCTTGTTGACCAAGTCTTCTTGTTGTACAACCAAAAGACTGACAGCTGATGTTTATCTTTCCCCTTCAAGGGTCAGGAGTTACAGATAAGGGCATTTTCAAAAGCAGTAGAGTCGGTCTGTCCCTTTCTGCCTTAAGTCCTGGTGCTTGTTTCTTTTCCTTATTAATAAATCTTCTTTTGGATTTTTTCCCCAGAATTGTCTTTCTGCCTGCATTGAAAACCTGCTCAAGCAGATATCCTTTCTCCTCAGTGATTTTCTTAATGGGGGCTGGGAACTTGCGCTCTGCCTCTTGGTTGATAGTGGCTGACTCTCCTGTTAGCATGAAATTTTTTAAGCCAAATCTCTTTCTAACTTAATCAAACTATCCTTTGCTGGCATTAATTTCTGCATCATCCTTTTTCTTTATGTTTTCATACAATGACTTATATTTTTTTTGAATCCTATTATAATGTATAGGTATGCCTTTCTTATAGAAATCCTGTACCCATATAAAAGCTTCATTTTTAATATGAGGTGAGAAAGTAAGATATAAGTGTGTCTATATATATATATACATATGTGTATATATGTGTGTGTATATATGTGTGTATAAATATATACATACACATAAATATTTAAATTGATTCATAATCACTGATTTTTCTCCAAAATGTCTTCATTCTGACTTTTTTTGCTGTTGATTCCTTGTTAGCTTGAGTTTTATCTTCACTATGGCCATTTTCATTAAGAGTTCTATCTCAAGGGTTTGTATTTCATATATAAAATACATTATTTATGTATACAAATATATTTACAATGCATAAAATACATTATATGTGTATGTACATATACAGATAGAAAGCAAGAGAGAGAGAGAGAGAGTAACAGTACAGCAAGAGAGCTTTTGTTCAGTTTCTGTGTAGAATTTTGACTAACACAATATTGGGGGAGGGGGGTAGATATAATTGGACTTTCCAAACTACAAGGCCTTGGTTTCCATATTCTCTTTCATTTCTGCCTGTAAGCTGATTCTTTCTTTCTATGATTTGTCTGTTTTCAGCTACACCTTGCTAAATTCAGCTGCTAAAAAAAAACATAATCAAGATGCAAATTTCTTCAAAAAACTTTTGCTAGAGCCACAGAATCTAAAAAGTAAAAAGACAAGTTTCAAAATGAAGAAGATATTTTTACTATTTGTAAATGATGATAAAAATTAAACAATTATATGCAGATTACTTCAAGGCAATAAGAAAAGCACAAAACCCAACAGAACAATGGGCAGACATAAACAAGTATTTTACAGAACAAAAAACACAAATAGGAAATAAACATATAGAAAGATACCAAAATGCTTAGTGGTCAAGAAAATGTAAGCCAAGACAATGAAAAATAATTACATACTCATTCTTTTAGATAATTTTTTAAAAAATCGACATAAGAATTTTCATATCAGAACTCTATAACGTATAAAAATCTGAAAACAATCTTGAAGTATATTCAAAGAAAATAGAAGAATGGTCTATAATAATTGTTACAGCAAAATGATTTAATAAAAATGATGTGGTTAATAATAAGTAACGAAGTGTATGAAATTTAGAAATATATCCTTAAGTAAATAAAGTAAATCCAAAAAGATTGTAGAAACCACACTTCTTGTAAACTTAAAAACAACAAAAATAGGGTATACAAAAATATTTACATAATAAACTTATCTAAGAAAGCACACAAAAGAATGATGAGTGTGGTGGGGCAATGTGAGTCATCTTCATGGGGTTGTCATGGGAATGGGATGGGAAACTAAATGGTGAAATGTAGGTTATTTTCAAGGCTCTGGCTATTAGTTCTTATGGCATGTTTGTGCATATGTATTAAAATATACTAAACATATAATTTGCTAAATAAATTATTCTGGTCCCTATATGGGCTAATGTGTTTTTTATGAAAAAAAAATGATTACTCTGTAATCTAATTATGCACAGGATAGAACAAATCCAGAAACTAGAAAATAAGAAAGAAAGGAAGGGAGGTTTCAGGGGCGGAAAGGAGGAAGGAAGGGGAAGAGGAAATTTTCTTTAGTAAACTAAGCAGAAAAATCAAGCTTCCTAAAAGTAGAAAAGTTACTCTTACCTCATACTGTTCAGTAGCAACAGTCGATGCCAGAAATCTGCCAGTTGAATTATATTTCTACTAATTTTTTAGGGAAAGAAAAAGTGAGCCAAGATAATTTCATGCCCAGTTGGAAATTATTTATTGTGAAAAGGAAACAAGAAGATGTCCTCAAACATAAAAGTACCTAAATAATAAAAACTCTGTATGTTCTTTTAAAATATATATATATGTATATGTTTATTAAAATAACTAATCCCTAAAAAGATAAACAGAGACACAGTGATAAAAAGATTGTGTGCTTCCCTCAGTGTGGCTCACAGTGGGGCACTTCTAATGAAATCCCAAGGGCAAGAAAGGGACTCACTACTCCCATATGCACCTAAGATGCCCGTCAAGTATAACGGCAGCATACGGACAAGCAATGTTTGCTCTTAATGAAGATGAACCCCAATCAAACAAGGAATCAACAAAAAAAGTTGGAAAAAAAGGCATTTCGGAAAAAAATCAGTGATTATGAGTCAATTTAATTTAAAAACATGAGCTACACAGCAATTCTGGCTATAACACTTAATACAACTTTAATAAAATGCAAACCGAATATAATTTTTAGAATCAGGAAGTGGGGAGGGAGGAATGTAAGAGGGTAATTTCCTTCATTTATAATATTATTTGGTAAACTAATACTATATAGAATTGAAACAGAGATTTAAATTGAAATATAATAGTGGCAACCTCTGATTGTTTTATTGTCTTATTTATTTATGTTTTATTTCTCTATTATTCAGAGTTTTTTTAATTTTTGATTTTTTAATTTCAATAGGTTTTTGGGGAACAGGTGGTGTTTGGTTTACATGAATAAGTTCTTCAGTGGTAATTTCTGAGATTTTGGTGCACTCATTACACAAACAGTGTACACTGTACACAATGTGTAGTCTTTTATTTCTACCACCCCTAACCCCTTCCCCAAGTCCCCCAAATCCGCTGTATTATTCTTATGCTTTTGCATCCGCACAGCTTAGCTCCCACATATAAGTGAGAACACATGATGTTTAGTTTTCGATTCCTGAGTTACTCCACTTAGAATAATGGTCTCCTATTCCATCCAGGTTGCTGTGAATGCAATTATTTTATTCCTTTTCATGGCTGAATACTATTCCATTGTGTGTGTGTGTGTGTGTGTGTGTGTGGTGTGTACATTTTCTATATATATATTTTATATATAGAATATATATGTGTATATATATTTTATATATAGAATATATATGTATATATATTTCTTTATCAACTTGCTGATTGATGGGCATTTGAGCTGGTTCCATATTTTTGCAATTGCAAATTGTCTGCTATAAACATACAAGTATCTTTTTTATATAATAACTTACTTTTATCTGTGTAGATGCTTAGTATCTGTAGTGAGATTGCTAAATAAAAAAGGAGATGTACTTTTAGTTCTTCAAGGAATCTCCACACTGTTTCCTATAGTGGTTGTACTAGTTTACATTCCCACCAACAATGTAAATATGTTCCCTTTTCACCACATCCAGGCCAATGTCTGTTCTTTTTTGATTTTTTGATTATGGCCATTCTTGCAAGAGTGAAGTGGTATCCCAATGTGATTTTGACTTGCATTTCCCTGATAATTAGTGATGTTGAGCATATTTTTATATGCTTGTTGGTCATTTGTACACCTTCTTTTGAGAATTGTCTATTCATGTTCTTAGCCCACTTTTTGATAGGATTAATTGTTTTATTCTTGCTGATTTGTTTGAGTTCTTTGTAGATTTTGGATATTAGTCTTTTGTCAGATGTATAGGTTGTGAAGATTTTCTTCCACTCTGTGTGTGTGTTGTCTGTTAACTCTGCTGATTATTTCATTTGCTGTGAAGAAGCTTTTTAGTTTAATTAAGTCCCATCTATTTGTATTTAATTTTGTGGTATTTGCTTTTGGGTTCTTGGCCATTAAGGTTTTGCCTAAGCAAATGTCTAGAAGAGTTTTTCTGATGTTATTGTCTAGAATTTTTATGGTTTTAGGTCTTAGATTTAAGTCCTTGATCCACTTTGAGTTAATTTTTGTATAAGTGAGAGATGAGGATTCAGTTTTGTTCTTCTACGTGTAGCTTGCCAATTATCCCACCACCATTTGTTGAATAGGCTGTCATTTCCCCACTTTATGTTTTTGTTTGCTTTGTCAAAGATCAGTTGGTTGTAAGTACTTGGCTTTATTTCTGGATTCCGTATTCTGTTCCATTGGTCTATATGCCTAGCTTTATCAGCACTGTACTTTTGTGGTGACTGTGGCCTTATCATATAGTTTGAAGTCAGGTAGTATGATGCCTCCAGATTTGTTCTTTTTGACTAGTCTTGCTTTGGCTATGTGAGCTTTTTTTTGACTCCATATGAATTTTAGGATTCTTTTTCTAGTTTTGTGAATAATGATGATGATGTTTTGATGGAAATCGTATTTGATTCATAGATTGCTTTTTGCAGTGTGGTCATTTTCAAAATATTGATTCCCCCTATTCGTGAGGATAGGATGTGTTTCCATTTGTTTGTGTTGTCTGTGATTTCTTTCAGCAGTGTTTAGTAGTTTTCCTTTTAGAAGTCTTTCACTTCCTTGGTTAGGTATATTCCTATGTATTTTATTTATTGATTGATTGATTTGCAGCTATTGCAAAATAGGTCGAGTTCTTGATTTGATTCTCAACTTGGTCACTGTTGGTATATAGCAGGGCTTCTTATTTGTGTGCATTAATTTTGTATCCTGAAACTTTGCTCAATTCATTTGCCAGTTCCAGGTGCTTTTTGGATGCATCTTTTGGGTTTTCTTGGTATACAATTATATCATCAGCTGACAGTGACAGTTTGACTTCCCCTTTCTCATGGGAATGGGGCTTCCTGAGAGCCGAACTGTAGTGATCGCTTTTGGTCTTCTGGGTCTAGCCACCTAGTGGAGCTACTGGGATCCAGACTGGTACCGCGGAGTATCTGCAAAGAGTCCTGTAATGGGATCCGTCTTCAGATCTTGCAGCCATGGATACCAGCACCTGCTCCCCTGGAGGTAGCAGGTGAGTGAAGCGGACTCTGTGAGGGTTATTGGTTGTGTTTTTGTTTGTTTAGTGCACTGGCTTTGTGTCGGTTGGCTTCCAGCCATGAGGTGGTACTTTTACGAATGCGTCAGGTTCAGTCCTATAGGTTGGATCCAAACTTGACCTAGGGACACCTGGTTAAGTACATAGGTTTCTCAGGCGGTGGGTAGGGCCATAGAGCTCCCAGGAGATTATGATCTTTGTCTTTGCTACCAGAACAGTCAGAGAAAGACCACCAGGTGGCGGCAGGAGTAGGGTGTCTGAGCTCAGTTTCCCCTTGTGTAGGGCTTGTTGAAGACTGCTGCTGGGGGTGGTGGTGTGGTTCCCAGTCCAATAGAGTTATGTTCCCAGGGGGATTATGGCTGCCTCTGCTGAGTCATAAAGGTTGCCAGGGCAGTGGGGGAAAGTCAGCAGTTACAAGCTTCACCCCACTCCCACGCAGCCTGCAGTCCTAAAGGTCGGTCTGACTCCCATTGTGCCACGCTAACAGCACTGAGTCTATTTCCAGGCAGCTGGTGACCAGGGCTGAGAACTTGCCCCAGACCATGAGCCGCCCCATTGAGAAAGCAAGCAGATTCACAGTTTTTCAGCATCTCAGGGAGCCTGCAGCAGTGATCAAATTCCCTCAAAGGGTATATGGATTCTCTCAGCTTTCCTAGTATATTCCTGCAGTTGTTCTTGGAGCAAACGTTCACAGTAGGACTCCACATGCTTCTGAGTTCATCCGAGTGGGGGCTGGAAGCTACTCCTGCCTCCTACTCACCATCTTCATATGTTTTTTTCTTTGGATTGTTTTAATTAATCAAATTTACTAAATTTAAAGTATTTTGAGGGTAAAACAAATGTTTAGAAAATATAGAAGTCAGACTGTTTTTAGTTTTTTTAAAAAATGCTGTTACTTTTAAAGCTAATTGTAATAATTTTCATAAAAATAATAAAGCATGATCCTATTTTTACAAAATTGTTTTTTCTATATGTCAGTTTATCTACCTGTCTCTTTGCTTGTCTAATCCTCATAGCTTGATGAATGAACAGGTATGGGCAGAACTTGTAAACTCACCTACTGGACCAAATTTACCTACAGATGGTGACTGTCCCACACAATGCTCTGGATATTTTTTGTTTTTCTTTTTGTTATTGTTTTTCAAACAGAGTCTTGCTCTTTTACCCAGGCTGGAGTGCAAGGGCATGATCTTGGCTCACTGCAACCTCTGCCTTCCGGGTTCAAGCAATTCTCTTGTCTCAGCCTCCCGAGTAGATGGGATTGATGTTGTTCTAACTTAAATCCCAATGCATTTAGTCAGGGTCTATCATTTCTGCTTCTTCACAGGCATCTTGTCCCTGCTTGACTTGTACCTAGTGACTTCCATATTTACTTCACCTTATTGGCCCCTGAAGTAACACAATTCTGCTACCACTGCAGGGAATAGTGTTTAAAGAATGGTCCCGGCAGGGTGAGGTAGCTCATGCCTGTAATCCCAGCACTTTGGGAGGCTGACACCAGCTGATCACCTGAGGTCAGGAGTTCAAGACCAGCCTGGCCAACTTGATGAAACCCCGTCTCTACAAAAATATGAAAATTAGCCTTGCATGATTGCGGGTGCCTGTAATCTCAGCTACTCGGGGGACTGAGGTGGGAGAATCGCTTGAACTCTGAACGCAGGAGGCATAAGCTGAAGTGAGCCGAGATCATGCCATTGCACTCCAGCCTGGGCAACAGAGCAAGACCTTGTCTCAAAAAAAAAAAAAAAAAAAAAGAATGGTCTCACAATGTTAGCAGTGAGATGTGTAATATTTCATTTTTCTCTTTTATGCTTTTCTTTTTTTCCTCTTAAACTTTTTCTGTAGTGCTGAAAATTTGTATATTGTGTTATAATTTATTTTAAAACTATAGTCAATGAGAAAATATTCAATGTATGAAATCAATTACAGACAACTGCTTATAATGTTTTTATTTACATGGTGACTTGTATGCAAAATGACTGATAATAATGTGTCATTTGATAACAGTTGTGGTGCCATGTTATCTTAAGCAGATTCTGTAATCAATATGTCATATGCCAATATTTATAAAATAAGCGCTGTGATACATGCACCTAATTATGTCTCAGAAACATTCGGAAAAATGCAATGATATATGTGAAGTATTCTGAACAACTTGGGAGAAACAAATGCTATGTAAACTCAAGATGGTATTAGAAAGGATCATAATTTACTGTGGGACTTTTTCACCAACGGATCTCATCCCTAATTAGACCCACTACCTGGAAGCTGTTCAATAAATTCCCAGAAATGTGTAGATCAATCTAGATCAGCATACATGAGCAGAGTCTACAAATTGGAGCAACCCTTTCTCATAAGAATTTATGTCAGAATAAAGTTGATGCTGTGAAGAATCCTCTAGCATCCCATTAGCTATAACCTAGAATTATACATACTAGAATTCAGGCTTCGCAGTGCCTTGAGGTCTTTCAGTTTAATCTACAGCACAGATTTACCTTCCCTTTCTGTATCTTACAGTTCCTTCCCTGACCAGCTTCCAAAAAAATCCCGGCTATAAGCACAGAAAACTATTCTCTCCTAAATGAGTGTAAACTTCCACACCCATGGCTCTGTGTTTTGCTGTTCCCACTGTGAGAATGGCCTGTTTTTTCCTGCTTCCCCTTATCCACAAACGTTACATGCCCCCTCCAATGCCTGACACAATGTCACCTCCTCAAAGGGCCCTTTCCCGACTCACTGAGGATAACTAAACATCCTTGTTGTGCGTTTCACACACATGTCCCACATTTCGACCACGGAGTGCTAAGAGCCCTCCTGTAGTCCACAGCACTGTGAAACTACCGAGTTTAGGTCACTCTCTCTGCTTGTTGTCAGATCTATTAGGTCTTGGTATCATTGACAGTGACCATGCATCTTGTACACATGTTGGGTTGAAAGAAACTGAGTTACAGTAAAATAATAACCAAACTTAAAATAGAATGCAATAAACTTTAAGTAGCTGGTCTAAAAATTATAGTTCCAATCATTCTCATAGTGAGATGCCAGTGCCCCAGACGGCTGAGAGATGATTCCATCTCCCTAATCCTATGTATTTAAGGGGCTTTTGCTTCCTTGGCAAAGTTCTGTGTAAAGAAGGAGTGATTTAGTTAAGAGCTGTGTGAAGGAGTGATTTAGTTAAGAGGATACGTGTTAACAAGTCACTGAGTTCTGTTTTTTATATTTGCTTTAGATATAAACTGCATTCTAATAGCCTCAAGGCCTCTAGAACATAAACTTCTTGTAATTGAAATTGTCTTGGGATCATCGTAATGGCCTAAAGTTATGTAAACAGAAGTCCCAGCATTTGCCTTCTCTGATACTCTTTTGGCATTTATACTATTATCAGTATCAGAAACATGTGGCTCGATTCCAATGCCTGAAAGCTAACATGGAATGAGACACGCTGTGGGCAGGGGAGCAGGTATCCAGGAACGGGTAAGAAGCTAGTATAGTATTACTCCCAAATATGGCCAATCCCATGAGGCAGGAAGTGTGGTGTCTGGAAAGAAGCTGTACTACCCTCAGTAGTGCAAAAGCCTCTCATGATCCTCCAGAGAGTGGGAAACGCTGGTGACTGCCTCAAAAAAGATAACCAAAACCATAATGGCAAACCCTGCTGCGTTTACTTGGTCCTGGCACTGCTCATGGGTTATTTCATACATTCCATTTGACTGGAGAATGCTGGTGTTTCCCTCCATGCTTTCCTGCTGTGAATGGTCAATCTCAGAAAGGTTAAAGATTATAGCTGCTCTTGCCACACAGGGGGACATACATAACTATGTGAGACCATAGATATGTTGTTTGTTCCATTATAGTAACCATTTTACTATATACCTATGTATCTTATAACATCATGCTGCATTCCTTCAATATACACAATAACCATTATTAAAAAAAAGATTGGTGTGCATAGTACATAATAGGTTAGCTGCACAGTAAATCTTTGCTGTTATGAACACTGAACATATTTCACATTGCTATTTTAAAAAAAGAACTTCACTGAAGTCTAAGATTTACAAGTAATAGAGTCAGTGGTTAACCTACTTTTCCGTCAAGTTAGGAGAAATTCCTGGGGCTTCCGCATCAATGGGATACCAAGTGTAAAAGAAAAATATAATCTCCTATCTTAGATATCTTCTGTACCTCATTACTTCAGAGGGTATTTTTGGCTGTTATGTGTATGACAATATCTATGCAGGACACGTTGAAAAACACCAAATTAACCTGAAGTTCCAATCTTTCTGACCAATAGTATTAGGGCACCAGAGACCCCAAAAAGCAACATGTATCCTTCTGTGGAAGAACACAAATTCCCAGGTTTTCAATGAGGCTAGAAGGCCAGATAGGGTTGGAGAAGGATTCCACCTATTTTTTAACAAACATCAGTCGCGAATGATCTTGCTCCATATTCGCAATGTCCTGAATTCAGTTTAACTGTTGTTGAGAGTCTACATCTTGCCAGATTGCCTTCCCTCCAGAGTTTCGGTCTTGACTTCTTTTTAGTTGAACCTTTGTGATACGTTTGGAATTTAACTTTGCTTTCACTTCGATTGCTACAACACACATACACACACACACAAACACACTGATACCACCGGTAGTAATGATACTAGATTCTGACATAATCCCTATGAATTGCATTTATGTGCATTATCTCTTTGATTCCAAAAAGTTCTGGGAAGAAATTAGACCAATTACAAACATCTCTGTTTTACAGCAGAGGACACAAAGTCTGTGTAAAGTAAATTTGCTCAAGTCACTCAGTGAGTAGCTGCAAAACTGACTTTTTTGAATGTGTTGTGCTGGCAAATCACTCTACCCACTAGGTACTTTGGGACACACACCCTTGCCTTGTAATTCTTTATCTAATCATATTATCATGATTCATTTTCTTGATAGTACTTATTCTTTTCCAGAGATATCTTTTTTGTTAAGTTTCTTATTGTCTCCTTTCTACCCAGAATGTAATTCTATGCTAGAGGTGGCAGCAGACATTCACTACGTGTTTGTTGAATAAATGCATGACAAGTCACCATGAACTTTACTTTATGTTGTCTTCCTTTCCTGACATTATCCCTGTAGTCCTTACCTCACAAGAGTGAAATTCTCTTTTTTTCTTTCAGCCTCCTTGGCAAGCCTCCAGGCGGCTCCCTGGGTCTCCTCTCTGACATTTCTCCATGGCATAATGGAATCAATGCTTTCCTCATGTCTACTGTAAGGATCAAGGGAGATAATGCATGTGGAAGCACCATGACACTAAGTGCAATATGGACATTTTGGAGAGGAGAGTGATGGTGTCTGAAGGAAATACCTATACACACACAACCACACACAAACAGCACATGCAGACACAGAGTGTTTTCTTTAACAAATAAACCAGTCACCGTAAAGCCATGAAAAAACATTGGGAAAATCTAATAAAACATAAATATTTAACAAAACGTCATCCAGGCGTTCCCCCATTGAGTTCAATTTTCTGGAATTCTTTTATTGCATATTGACCTGCTCCACAGTAGCCATCATTTTATTCTCTTTGCTTCAATCTCTAATTGTTTTATGCATTCTTTGTCTTTACAAGATTAGGCTCCAGATGCGACATTTCTTTGCATGCCCCACTTTAGTTTCTTGTGTAGGGATGATCACAAGAAATATACTCAACAGCTGCTTTCAAGCAGTCCTCTGGATATCAGGGATATGGACAAATGTGACAGACTGCAAACATGAAAACATGAATGCCTTCACCCTTGAATCTGGGCTTGATCTATGTACACTTTAGCCAATAGAAAATCAAAAAGTGATATAGACACTTGAAAAGTATCTGCTATTGGATCTTGCCTCTTCTTGCTGCGTTTGAGCACCTTGGGAAGAAGCTCAGGCTAGTTCATGAAGATGAGAAGCAACATGGACTGGGCTGTTCTTGTTGATATTGTCCAGACCAAGCAGCCTACAAACCCCAACCATGTGAGCGGAGTCAGGCTGGACCACTCCGCCCAGCCCAATCGTTAGCTGCCTGCAGAGTTAAAGATAAGAATGACTTCCCAACTGACCATGGAAGTGTGGGAAATAACACTTCTGAGCTGTTTTAGTCACTGAGTTTTGGGGTGGTTTTTTAGTTAGCAATAAAACTAACTGATAGAGACGCCAGGCAGCTATTACCAAGAAATGCAGGAGGCACTGAAAAATTGGGACATCTATCAATTGATTCTATTAGAAAAAAAAAGAAAGTATGTTTCTATAGATTATTGTAAAAACATTGGTTTCAAGCAGATTTTAGTGAAATAAAAATGATCATATTATTCCATTTTTGTAGTGGTAAAATAAATAAGTATTTTATAAACAATGAGGGTTTCCATGAAGTCATATTGAAAGTCTACAGTAATTTTAATATTACCAAAACAAGAACAATTACTACTACGACTACACCTACAGCTACTACATTAATAACAGTAATATCAAATATGTCTACAAGGATACACCATTTGCAAAGTACTACATATATATTATTTTATTTTATATTTTTACAGCAAATCAGTGAAGTGGGCAGGAGAGGTATTGTCCGTTTTATAAGAAGTGGGTGAGGTATTAAAAAATAACCAATTTTTTGAAATCTTGATTTGTTTTACGGTGTCATAAAAAGACCTACACTGGAATCAGAATTTAGTAATCCAATAATTAGATTTGGCCCTTATATACTGTGTGATATTGGGAGGTTAGGTAAGTCTTTCATCATTCTTAAGCCTCGATGCCTTATCAGCAAAATAAGAAACTATGAAAAAAGTACTGCTATTATTCTCTTCTTATTAATCTGTTCTATCAACTATGGAGAATTGCTATTGAGATGATTATGATCTCTTATAGTTATTGTGGAATTGACTCCAGTACTGACTCCAGGGCTGAGTTCTCCGGATGTGACTTCGTCACTTCTTAATTCTAAAAACTAAGTAAATAATGTACTAATTACTTTTCAAGAAAAGTAACTTGTGTGTAGACAAAAACTGTGGGAAAACTCAACCATAAAAAAATAGGAATGCTTGTTAGAAATGGGATGTGAAATTCTGCTCAATGAAGAAATTAAAAATGGACAGTCTAAGAGCAGAATGGGTTGACAATAGCATTTATTAGTATGTACAATTTTTGTGAATGCTTCAACCAAGAACTTTTAAGGTCTGTATTGGACATGTAAACTTCACGTACTGCAAAATTCTTTCAAAGGATGACTGTAACTTATGTAACCTTATTGCATTTCCAGGGTCAGAGGTGAGTGTCCATAGGTCTGGGTGGAGCAATGCATTCTGTAGTATCTGAGACTCCAAGAGTTAGAAAAGCAGGACAGAACGTTATTTGAAGGTAAAAGCCAATGTTAGAAAAACCCAGGAAATACCACACACACAAGGCTCTCCAAGGAAATCTCAGGTCAGCTTCTCAGAAATAAGAATGAGGCGCTGACTAGGTAAATCAAGTCAGAAAGAAGTGAAAGTTGAGGACAGAATTCTTGGTTGCACCCATCAGTTTTATGCCATGTGTGACGTCTACTGGGTCTCAAGGGCTGCTTTAAAGACCATCAGAAGGGTACTGGGCACGGTTTCACTAGAAACAAGGATCACACAGGTAGTCCAAAATTGAAACTTTGCTGCTTACAGAATTTCACATTTGCCACTAATGCAATACAAGGGGAGGCTGAAAACTAAACACTGTTATTGATAATGACAGAAAGCTTTTAGCCAGTCTCCCCTATGCAATGATGAATATTGTTTATCATATTTTACTTGTTGCTTTTAAACTTTCCTTGTCAGAATGAATCATGGATAAGGGGAAGGGGACCAGATTACAGACAATGTAATTTGTCTCATAGCAATTGCTCCTCATCAAGAGGCATGAGCAGAAGTAAGCAGCAGCAACTGGCAGGTTCTCTGGGGTTGGAAATAATTCTCATTGCCAAAATCTGTCATGGGTGCACCTGGATCCATTAAAAAAAAATAAATAAAAACAAAAAAACATGCGATCTGTGATAAGGATGATTTCCTTCCTGCATCAATGGAGTGGTGTTTCGGGTTTGACTCTTGCTATCTGGTAGATTGATAATGGAGATTAATTTACTTTTCTCTTAGCTGCATAAATTAGTGTACAGAAAAGACATCTTGCAGCTGCCCAGAATCTGTCATTAAAGATGCCTCAGTTAGTCTCCCCTTATGGGCAATAGAGTATATGGAAATACACATAGCATGATTAACATATACTTGCTTCTCTCTCCCTCTCTTTACTCTCAAAGAACTCAAGTGCAATGGATAGACAATAAACACATGTGTGAACTGTTTAACAAATTATTGCATTTTTAATCTTGTTTTGGTTGTAACTAGATCAGATTTGGCAGCATCCAGGTAAATTGTGACTATGGCAGATTCAATTTGCTTATTATTCCTGGAAGAAATAAAATAATTTAAGAAAACCTTGAGTAACAAATATTGATATTTTGATAAACACTTGACTTACTAATTATGATTCTGAATGTAAGACTGATTCTTAAAACAAGCAGTGCTAAACTAAACAGAAACAGTGATTTAGGTCTGCCAAATTAACATAATTAATTGCTCACCAATGGAAAGGGAGGGAGTTGTTTAAGGTAATCACTACCTAGTGTTGGTGGTAAATGTGACATGGTCCTCGTGGTGAAACTTCTTTGTGAAATGAATTTTAAAAATTTATAGACCATTCTGACAGTTGCGTTACTTCTGTCACATGTTCTTGCTTAACACAAGCTGTTAAACCACAGACCTGATATGTTCATCTGAACAATGTATCCCATCCTCACAAGGAGGGAGTGGATCAGGAGGAAATCCTCCAAGCTCTTTACTGCCTGCTTACACTGTCCAGTCAGGGTCAAACCTTTAGGACCCTGGGCTTAGTTAACATTTATAAACTTCGGTTAACTGAATCTGAACCCAAAAGTACACCCTTAAACCACAGGGCGTTGTGGAGAATAAATGAATAAGTGCATGTAAAGTACTTAGTATAGTCCCTGGCATAGGGTGAATTATCAATAAATGTAAGCTCTTTTTATTACTGTACTACTGCTGTTACGCATGTGTAGTTGTGATATAATAAGGATTATAAATACTATTTACTAAGAACAAAAAATGGGTAGAAAGATACAATTTGAATCTGAACCATGGGAAGGAATGAGAAGGGCTATGATTAGATGTAGAAGTGAAGAATGAATAGAAAAATTGGAGATAGGAGAGACATTCAGATTGGTCTAAAAATGAGTAGAGAATAGAAGAAAGAGAATAAACAGCATGTACAGAGAAATTGGGGCCTCCTTAATGGAAAGAATGATTCAGTTTGTGTTTCATACATTGCCTAGATAAACGGCCACCTATCAGAGTGCTCTTCTAAGCCTCTTCTCACGCTTTACTCATTCTTCCCTGCAAAGAAGTGAGTTAATCTTAATTGGTTGGCTGATGACATGTTTGGGTCCTCTTTTCTTAATTGGAGAGAATCACTGTCTAATAGGTTTAAGCATTGATGAGCTTAAACACTTCCTCTATTTCCTTCTGAGATAGTGGGAGTCATTCTTCCTTCATATGGGTGTCTACTCTGCAGATCTAAACCTTCCCACTGAGTTTCCCTATTGGGCAATTCGAAGATCTGAATTTCACTCAGGGGAGGGGCATCAGGCAGGTAGTGCCAGCAAGCCCTTATGGTTATATGTTAACCAAATCTTCCCGCCTAGCCTTCTTTGATAATAAATCCTTTCAACTGTCTAATTCCTGTATCTTTCCCTTATTTGGGTGCAAATGTGGCTGTGAGTTGGGATGTTAAACACTAACAAGGCCATATATAATCCAGAGAAGAATGAGAACAGTGGGGCAGTGTCACTCATGTATGCTGAACTATTCAATAGACTTCACATTGATGGTCTTGTTTTACTCTCACAATAGACCTATTTATTCATGGGAGAATCTGACACTCTGAGCTCAACTAAGTCATAGAGTTTAGAGGCATTAAAACAAGGTTTGAGTCTAGAGGCATCTAAGCTAAAGTCTGTGCTTTTCCTGCTACATGTCACCTTTAATGTTAAACTAAGATGATTAAACTTTCTTCTAATTATAAGCATTTGTATGTGTGACTATATTTCCAATTCCCAGCCAGATTTAAAACTCAACTCATCATCAGGAAAAGGGATAATAGCATCTGTCTATTCCTTTCTTTAGAAAGCAGAGAGTTGGTTCATGTACCTGGGTTTCTTCAAATACTCATTTTTAGTATGTTTTAGGTTATAGATGACTATTTTACATATATTTTCGGGATTTAATAAAATCATGTTTTAGGAACTCCTGGATTAGTAAGTGTCAAAAATAAAAATGAAGACCAAACTAGGAATCCCAGAATTGAATTTGTGCCAGAAACATAAAGGAGCTTAGACTACTCAGGATTTCTGCAACAGCAACCTCCTAAAATCTATTCATCATGGGAGGATTTCTAGAAGATCAAACCTTTGTCAAATGTAGTAAGTGTTGAGTAAGGGAAGCTAGCATTATTATTTTTTAACAACAATGCTGGTCTCTTGCAAGTAAGTCTACCATGCAAGGCTGTTTGGAAAACTGATTTTACTAAAAGTTAGATTTTTATTCCTTCTTTATTTTATCTCCCATTCCAAGGCAATACCATATTGGAGACAAGTATAATAAGTATGAATCATTTGGGCATATGTTAATCTCTGTGATATATTGGTAGAGTTTAATTACTAATTAGGTATTAGGCTAAAAAGTCTTCCTCTTTCTAAATGTTTGTCTTGTGTTTGTAGAATGTTTTTCTGTGTGTTTTCCAAGTGAATTTAATTAGCCCAGCTATACAATTTAATCTTAAATTAACCTTACATGATAGATTCTCTAGCCCCCCACTTATACACCCTCTTGAATTTCATGTTCATTTCTTGCTGGTTTGCATACAGGAGCATAAATATTTGCTGCGTCACTACCCTCAAAATACCTCCATGTACCATCTCAGTAGTTCTTGTTCATCACTCTGTATGAATGTTATTAGTACGTTCATTCCTTTTACTTAACAATGAATCAGTATAAATGCTCCTGTTCCCTGTGGTTTGCCAGATACCACTGTTGTATCTGGTTACTATACAGATACTCTCTGGCTTCTAATTCATTCATTTTTTCATATTACTCTATTTCATGGTATCATCACTCAATAACGTATCTGGTTGTATATGTTGTTGAATCAGTTGTCCCAGTAACTATACTAAGTCTTAAGAACTTTCTTTATGTGATCAGTGTTGCCAATTTGTTTTTTGTTTGTTTGTTTTTGGCTTATTAGACAGGCTTATTTTAAGTTTAGCTGACATGAAGTAAGGCACCTATCAGGGAGACATTCTGACATTCTCACTAGTTAGGTTACATATAACCATAACTATAAAAAGAGCAACAAAATAATACACTATTTTTTAGCATTGGGTAAAAAGTAAAACTTAGAAAATATTTCTAAGTTCAGAGACGGTGCTTTTCCTCCAGCCTAGGTTACATCTGTCCCAACATATCTTTCTCCATTATGGTAATAGGGCTGTATGATGTGAAACGACCTCAAGGAGTTGCTCCTATGCTCTGACTTCTCACTCTATCTTCTTGACTGTCCAGAAATGGGCTACCACTAGTAAATTTTGCCCTTGAGGGTACTTAAAGAGGTCAAATATTTTTTTTCTACATATCTTAATTTTATAAAAGCTACAAATATAAAAGTTACAAACACAACTTTATTTAACTCAGTTCTTTGTTATGTCTCTTCCTTCATCTTTTCTCTTTCTTTTTTTCTCTGTAACAAGAAATGTAAGATATTGTCTTACAGTCATTCTTGTCATTATTACCAGTTCTCAGGTTACTTAGTGAAGAACACCACTCATTTGGAAAAAGTTTCAATACAAAATAAAAAATAAATCCACGTCGAGCAGTGATCTTTTCAGACTTCAAAAGTAAAATGACACCTCAATGAGTTTTGATCAATTTTTCTTTCTATGATATTTGCCCTGTTGAAAGTTCATCTTGATAAAATAGCTTACATTTTTTAGATAATATAGTTGTGTTCAATTCATCAGACATTAAATTGATAAAAAACTATTGTTCTGACATAATATATATTTCTGATTACATATGAAAATAAAATTTAAAACAAGTTGTTCTATATAGTAAGTCCTAGTAAGTGAGAAAAATCTAATTCATTTCCAGTGTGAATTATCATGAACTGAACTCAAGTAAATGGAAATTTGTAATATGATTGAGTTAATATTGCCAATTAGTGGGGAAAGCATGATCTATTCAGTAATTTATAAGATGAATGGTTATCTAAAGAAAATATAACACTTGATATGATCTGAATTTGTGTCCCCACCCAAATCTCATGCTGAATTGTAATCCTCATTGTTGGAGGAGGGGCCTAGTGGAGGTGATTGGATCATGTGAGCTAATTTCTCATGATAGAGAGTGAGTTCTCATGAAATCCGATTGTTTAAAAGTATGCAACATTTCCTGCATCATTCTCTCTTCCTCCTTCTCTGGCTATGTCAGATGTGCCTGCTTCCCATTTGTCTTCCAACATAAAAGATTCCTAAGGCCACCTCAGACATGCTTCTGTATAGCCTGGAAAACTATGAGCCTATTAAACATCTTTTCTTTTTAAATTACCAAGTCTCAGGTAGTTCTTCATAGCAATGTGAGAACAGACTAATAGAGAAAATCAGTACCAGAACTGGAGCATTGCTCTAAAGATTCCTGGAAATGTGAACACAACTTTGGAACTGGATAATGGTCAGATGTTAGAAAATTTTGGAGGCCTCAGAAAAAGATGAGAGATGAGAAAAAGTTTTGAACTTCCTATAGACCTTTTAATTGTGATCAAAATGCTGATACTGACAAAGACAATGAAGTCCAGGCTGTGGAGATCTCAGATGGAGATTAGAAATTTACTGGTAACTAGAGAATCACTTTTGCTATGCATTAGCAAATATATTGTAGGCATTATGCCTCTGCCCTAGAGATCTGTGGAACTTAGAATTTGAGAGTGCTGATTTAGGGTATCTGGTGAAAGAAATTTCTAAGCAGCAAAACATTCTATATGTCACCTGGCTGCTTCTAGCAGCCTATGATTATATGTGTGACCAAAGAAATGACCCAGAACTGGCACTTATATTTAAAACTGAAGCAGAAAGTAGAAGTTTGAAAAATTTGCAACCCAGACATGTGATAGAAAAGAAAAACCCATTTTTTTTAGGGAGGAATACAAGCAGGCTGCATAAATTTGCTCAAATAAAGAGGAGTCTAATATTAATATCCAAGACAATAGTGAAAATGCCTCAAAAGCATTTCAGAGACTTTTGTGGCAGCCTCTCCCAGCACAGGCCAAGAGGCTTAGGAGGAAAGAATGGTTTTGTGGGCTAGGTCCAGGGCCCTGCTGCCCTACAAGCTCAGGACACTGTTTCCTGCATCCCAGCCACTCCAGCTCCAGCTGTGGCTAAAACAGCCCCTGATAAGACTCGAGTCACTGCTCCAGAGGGTGCAAGCCATAAGCCCCTGTGACTTCCATGTAGTGTTAAGCCTTTGAGTGTGTAGAGGGCAAGAGTTGAGGCTTGGAAGAGTCTGCCTTGATTTCAAAGAGTATATGGAAGTGTCTGAATGTTCAGGCAGAAGTCTGCTACAGGGGAGAGTCCTGATGGAGAACCTCTATGAGGGCAGTGCATAGGGAAAATGTGGGATTGGAGCCCCACACAGAATCCCCACTGTGGCACTGTACAGTGGAGCTATGACAAGACAGCCATCATCCTTCAGGCCCTAGAATAATAAATCCATTGACAGCTTACACTGTGCACCTGGAAAAGCTGTAGGCACTCAATGCCAACCCATACCCTGAAGAACTACAGAGGCAGAGATGCCCAAGGCCTAAGGAGCCCACTTCTTGCATCAGTGTGGTCTGGATATTAGACATGGAGTCAAAAGAGATTATTTTGGAGGTTTAAGATTTAATGACTGCCCTTTTAGGCTCCACACTTGCATGGGACCTGTAACCCATTTGTTTTGGAGGATTTTTCTCTTTTGGAATGGGATATGTACCCAAATTTGGTATCCTGATTGTATCTTGAAAATATCTAACTTGGTTTTTTATTTCACAGGCTTATAGGCTGAAGCGACTTGCCTTGTCTCATATAAGACTTTCAACTTGGATTTTTGAGTTAATGCTGAAATGAGCTGAGACTTGGGGGACTGTTGAGAAGGGATGATTGTGTTTTACAATGTGAGAAGAACATGAGATTTGGGAGGAGTCAGGGGCAGAGTGATATGGTTTAGATTTTTGTCTCCATGAAATCTCATGTCAAATTGTAATCCCCAGTGTTGGACAAGGAGCCTGGTGGGAGGTGATTGAATCATGGGGGGCAATTAGCCCCTTGCTGTTATTAGTGATTGCATTCTTATGAGATCTAGTTGTTTAAAAGTGTGCAGAACCTTCCCCTTTGCCCTCTCTTCCTCCTTCTCTGACCATATAAGATGTTCCTGCTTCCATTTCACCTTCTGCCATGATTGTAAGTTTGCTCGACATGCCCCTAGACATGCTTCTTATACAGTCTGTGGAACTATGAGTCAATTAAAACTACTAGTAAAACTATTTTCTCCATCAATTACCCACTCTCAGTGTATTAGTCCATTTTTATACTGCTATAAAGAACTGCCCAGGACTGGGTCATTATAAGAGAAAGAGTTTTAATTGAGTCACAGTTCAGCATTGCTGGGAAGGGCTCAAAAAACTTACGATCATGGTAGAAGGTGAAGGGAAAGCAAAGCACCTTCCTCACTAGGTAGCAGAAAGGAGAAGTTTCAAGTGAAGAGGGAAGTGCCTCTTATAAAACCATCATATTTCATGAGAACTCTCTCACTATCATGAGAACAGCATGGGAGAATCTACCCCTGTAATTCAATTCTCTCATTCAGGTGTCTCACTTGACACTAGGGGATTATGGGGAGTATAATTCAAGATGAGATTTGGGAAGGGATACAAAGCCTAACAATGTCACTCAGGTAGTTTTTCATAGCAACATGAGAATAGACTAATACAGCATTGAACCTTTGTTTCACATCATAATCAAAAAGCTTTTCAAATAAATTAAAAAGTAATACTTACAATTTTAGGAAGGAACATAAGGAAACTATTGTAACCTTGGAGACTTGGAGAAGGGAACATTTTGTAAAATAAGAAACATAAAGAAAAATGTTTTTAAAATTGAGAAAAAAATGATACATTAAAATTGACAAGCCTTTACATCAAAAACCATGTGAAAACAAAAGCTACAAGTGTGAGTGAAGACTCAATCAAAGGAGAAAACACATCTACCATAATTAACCTAAGAAATAAAAATTTATGAATTCCTTGACAATGAATTCAGAATAAGTGCATTAAAAATTATTGAGTTACAGGACAATACATATAGACAATTACTGAAATCAGAAAAATAGTGCATGAACAAAATAAGAATATCATCAACAAAAGAGATAGCAACTATAAAATAATACAGAAATTCTGAGGCTGAAGGATACAATAACTAAACTGAAAAATTCACTACATGATTTCAACAGCAGACTTGATCAAGCAGAAGAATGAATCAGCAAATACAAAGACAGGTCATTTGGAATTCTACAGTTACAGGAGAAAAAAAAGTAAAACATTAAAAAGAAGTTAAGCTATTAATAAGAGAATATTAAACAAACAAAGATATGCATTATGAGAATCCTAGAGGGAGAAGAGAGAAAGAGGTTGAAAAGTTTTTAAAATAAATGATGGGCAAAAAGTTTCCAAACTCATCAAGAGATATGAAGCCCAGAGGTCCCCAAAAGGTTCAGTACAAAGAGGACTTCACCAAAAAATATTATACTATGTATATTATACACATATATAATTATGTACATACATGTTATAATATACATACATATACTTATGTACTATACATATGTACAAACAGCATGTATACATGTGTATATATAAACATATGTATATGTTGCACATATGTGAGCATATGTACTAATATAGTTGTATGTATGTATATTATAGTATTTATGAAGAATTTTGAAAGTGCCAAGAGAAAAACAAGAGAATTTTGGAAGTGGTAAGAGAAATGCAAGTTCACATACAAGGGAAGCTTCATAAAATAATCAGCAGATTTACAAACAGAAATCTAGCAGGCCAGGAGTGGGTAGTATATTAAAAATCCTAAAAGATTAAAAAATAAAACAAAAGGAAATCCTGTCAACCAAGAACAATTTACCCAGCACAGCTTTTGTTAAGAAACAAAGGAGGTAAATACATTACCAGACAAACAAAACCTGAAAGAGTTCATCAGCACTAGACGAGCCTCCCAAAAAATCTAAAGGCAGTTCTTCAACTTGAAACAAAAGGAAAATAAACAGCTCCATGAAAAGATATGAAAGTATAAAACTCACTGGTAAAGGTAAATATTTTAACAAATAAAAATACTATAATAATGTCATGGTGATATGTAAATCAGTTTTGGTTCCCAAACAAAAGTTAAAAGACAGAGTATTAAAAATAGCCATAATTATAAAAATGGTATAACTGATTTTTGATGTGATAAATTTAAACACATATTGGGTGATTATACCATGTAGATAAGTGAAAAGACTGAGTCAACTGTTATCAGAACATCAGAAAACATTGGAACGACTTAGTTACTCAGGTACTCCAAGGTACCTGCACATCACATGAAGTGTTATAGTGTTATTTAAAGGTGTACTTAGATTAGTAGAAAATGTATATGTAAACTCTAAGGCAACAACTGAAAGCATTTTTAAAAGGAATAATTGTTATAGCAAGAAAGAAGAAAAAATGGCATCATAAAATGCTCTACTAAAAATCATAGAAGTCATAAAAGACGATACAAGATAAAAAGAAGTATAAGAAATAGAAAACAGTTATAAAATTGCAGTTATTAATCTAACTATATCAATAATCTCTATAAATGTAAATTGTATAAATGCATCAATTAAACGAATCATCAAAGATGGAAACAGGACCCAACTATAGTTGTCTTCAAGAAACTTATTTTTAACATAATAACTGATCATAAAAGTGAAAAGGTGGAGAAAGATATACTGTGCTAAAATGAATCAAAAGTAAGCTGGCGTACTTACATTAATTACACATAAATCAGTTGTCAGTACAAGAAAACTGATGATGAATAAAAAGGATTTAAAAATGAAGAGCGATATATTCTCCAAGAAAACCTTACAATTCTTAATGTGCATAAACCTAACAACAGAGAGTCAAACTACATGAGGTAAAAACTAATACAACTACAGGAAAAATATAGACAAATCCACTCTTTAAGTTTGAGATGATGTCAAAAAGCTTCTTTTAGTAGTTGACCTGTTAGGTAAGAACATAGTTAAACTGAGTAGCACTATCAATCAACTTGATACAATTGATGTTTATGAAATACTTCATTCAACAGAATGCACATTTTCTCAAGCTTGAACAAAGCAGTCACCAAAATATACCAACTTCTGAGTCACAAAATATACCAAATTCTGAATCATGAAACACACTTTAACAAATTTTAAAGCACAGGAGTCATACAAAGTATGTTCTCAGAACAAACTGGAATTAAACTATAAATCAAAACAGAGAGATAACTGGAAAATTCCAAAATACTTGGAGATTAGACAGCATACTTATAAATAACAAAAAAGTTTTAAATATTTTGAAAAAAGAAAATGATTTAAAAAAATCAAAATTTGTGTGATGCACAAAAGCTGTACCCAGTGTGATATTTATGTTTTTAAATGTATATATGAAGAAAATAGAAAAACGTAAAATTTTCAAAGTACCCTTCTACCTTAAGTAACTAAGATTTTAAAAATTTAAGCCAAAAGCAAAAAAAAGAAAAGAAAATTAGAGCATAAATCAACAGTGAATTTGATGAAACTGTGACATCGATAACATGAGAACAACAAGAAAATAAATGCAACTCGAAGCCTCCTCTCTGAAAAAACAATAATAAAATTGGTTGTTCTATAACCTGGCTAATCAAGAAAAGAAAATAGAAGACAGAAATTCCCCATAGCACAAATGAAAGAGGCGTCATGGTGTCAAATTATAATAAAATAATACTGTGAACAACTAAACATCAGCCAATTTTATAATTTAGAAGAAATGAACTAATTCCTTGAAAGATACCAAGCACCAAAATTTACACAAGGAGAAATAGATCATCTGAATAGACCAATAGCTCTATTAAAGCAATTGAATTAATAAGTAATAATTTTCTCCCAAGGAAGGAACTCAGCCCAGAGGGTTTTCCTGGTGAATTCTACTAAATACTTTATAAAGAATGATACCAATTGTTCACAGTATGTTTCACAAAATGAAAGCAGATGGAACACTTTCCAACTCATTTATGAATCCAACATTCCCTAATATCAAAACTCAATAAAGATAGTGCAGGAATGGAAGAGTTCAGAAATACCTCTCGTGAAAATACTAGGGGTTCCTGGAACAAATCCCTCTAGAATATTAAGGGAAAATTGTATTTCATTTCTCTGCCAACTGAGAAGACCTGGAATCAATGGCATCCGAAGTATACCTAGCACCCAGAACTTGGTTTCTGATACCTTTATTCTATAAAAGGAACTGGGGACCTTTGGAGAAATACCTAATTCTAGGAGTATGGCAGGAAATATACAATATTCTGAAGCATCTGATAGTGTCAGCAAGTGAAGAGGTGCACACACGCATATAATAGGTAGGGGTATGTCAAGGGGCTACAAGAGCCAGCTGAAAGATCACTATTACCGAAGCTGAAACAATTTGAGCACCAAAATAAATTAAGTAGAATTTAATTATAACCCCAAGTGAAAGATTACTACTTATTAGTTTAGAATATCATAAATAAGCACCCAAATGGGAAAGAAATAATGCATTTCTCATGCAGAAGAATTTCAAATAATTAAAATAGGTTGTCTGCTCTACACGCAGTGGAGCACAGCTTCTATTTCTTCAGCGTGGATCGTTTCTGTCTAAAGGAAAGAGTGGGGCAAGCTTACAGGTGAGAAAGCTGACAAACACCACCTCAACCAGGTGATGAAGTTCAAACATCATCCATGAAAAGTAACGTTAGTGGGATGTACCCTTGATAAGATGTGATAAAGATGGCACTTCACCTCCATGATCTTCTGAACTAAAAGAAATCACAATCTAATCATTATATATATATATCAGAAAAATCCCAAGTGAGGGACATTCTTCACAATGCCCATCTAACCCTCCTCAAAACTGTCAGGGTCATCAAAAAACAAGAGAATTCTGAGAAACTGAGATTCAAGAGGTGCCTAAGGAGACATGAGGATTAAATGTAATATGCTATCCTGCATAGGCTATTGAGACAGAAAAAAGATATTAGGTGAAAATTAAGGTGGGAGGGAATAAGAATGGATTTTGGTTAATAATGATGTGTCAATTTTTGTTCATTAATGATAACAAGTGTACCATGATTGACGTGGAGTATAGTCGAAACTGGTTCCAGGGTATATGGAAACTCTCTGCATTATTATTGCCATTCTTCTGTGAATCTAAAACTGGTCGAAAACAAATTTTTTTAAAAAATAACTTTTAGAAAGAAGAACTGCAGAATATAATGAACTGAGATAGGACATTGACATAGATGTTACCCTGGCAGATGATTAAAGTACCTTCTTCACCTAAATGATACTTTAATAAAAACATTTTCCCATGGAATATTCATAACAGCAGTCAGCATCTTTCCTGAGAACTTTAACAGATGCGTCTTACTGAGAAGCACTGGAGGCTTTCTGCAGCTTACAGAATTCTCATGTGCATTGATGGCAAGGGGAATTAAAATGAAGAAAGTATAGAGTAACAGAAGTGTCAGGAAGGATTTGACCAGACTCCAACTTCTGGAAGACATTCCAAACATTCAGCCGACAGCTTGCTGTACTGTACAAGGTTTGTTCACACTATCTTCTTTTCTAAAAAGTTACAGAATAGTAACAGACAAAGGCAATCTGACCTGCTACTAAATAGGAGTTCTCAATTTATTGCTTTAACATGCTTGTTTCTTAGAAAGCCCCTCCTTGCCCTCATCTTTCTTCCTCTCCCTTCCTCCCTAGTTCCCTCTTTTCTTCCTTTTCCTCCCTCTATTCTTCCCTCTGTTTTTCTTTCTTCCTTGCTTTTCTTTTCCTTTCCTTTCTCTTCTCTTCTCCTTCCTCCCTTCCTCCCTCCCTTGCTCCCTCCATCGCTCCCTCCATCCCTGCCTCTCTCCCTCTCTCCCCCTTCCTTCCTTCCTTCCTTTCCTTCTTTCTTCTTTCTTCCTTTCTTTTCCTTTCTTTCTTTCTTTCTTTCTTTTTTCTTTTCTTTCCTTCTTCTTATTAAAATTACTGATTTCTAAACTACATAGAAGCAGGCAAATGTGTGCCAAATGGTTATCATCTACTCAGACCAAGAATGCCAAGGAGATACAAAATCAGATCTAAAGGGTACAGAAATAAGTTTAAATTCAAGATATTTATTGTCTATTTTAAAATAACTAAGAATAAAATTGGAATGTTTCTAACACAAACAAATGCTAAATGCTGGAAATGATGGTTACTCCAACTATCCTGTGATTATTACGTTACTCATTGTATGACTATATCAAAACATCATATATACCCCATAAGTGCATACAGCTATTATGTGCCTATAATAGTTAAAAAATTTTAAAAATGAACAAATAAACAAATCAATAAAAAGTAAACAAAGAATATCACTTTTCATCTCCAGTGTAAGACTGGGCCCGGAATTATATAGAAAACAGAAAGCCTCTGTGGTACCAGTAATAATTTCTCATTATAATGCTCCACTTACAGAAAAATTATGTCACTGGATTACAAAGATTAGTTCTAAAATTCTGAAAATGTGCTGAGCACGATGGCTCACTCCTGTAATCCCAGCACTTTGGGAGGGCAACACGGCCAGATCACCTAAGGTCAGAAGTTCAGGACCAGCCTGGCCAATATGGTAAAACCTTGTCTCTACTAAAAATATAAAAATCAGCGGGGCATGGTGGCAGGTGCCTGTAATCCCAGCTACTCAGGAGGCTGACACAGAAAAATCACTTGAACCCAGAAGGTGGAGGTTGCAATGAGCTGAGATTGCACCAATGCACTCTAGCCTGGGCGACAAGAGCAAAACTCCATATCAAAAATAAAAAATAAATAAAAGTAAAATAAAATAAAATTCTGAAAATTCCCAACAAGTTAACAACACAAGATTCTAAAAGTACATCCTTAAATTGAGGTTCTGATTATGTTAATCTGAATAATTCCCATTTGTGTAGCATTCACCTTTCACCCTCTTGTTCACAGGACTTTTATGTTTTATCACATGCGACCCTCATCTCAGGGCCAAGGAGGTGTGACAACTTCTGACATCATCTACTTAGATAGTAGATCTTAGACAAAGTCTATCTCTCTTCTTTATACACCTAATAATGATCCAATATCTCTCATTTTTTCTGATTTTACTCACTTCATGTGACCCCCCCCAAACAAAATATTTATTCTTTTTTATGGCTTCCAACTGCTAAAATTTCAAATATACTGTTTTGGATCTTGACTTTTGGAAACTAAATTGTCTGCATGATTGCAATGGGTTTACACATTTATTTGATATTAACATTTGTCAATCTAGTAGCTGATAATTAATCTTTTTATTATTTTCAGTATTTTCAATAAACCATATAATTTTTCTTCAATTAAAGAAACTGAGGAACTTTCCCTTGACCTTTTACTGTTTTTATGTAAATCTCTTCTTCCTACATCATAGCTAAAGGAAACAATGATATTATTGCTTTTGTAATTTTACTATGAATTCTTTAACTGAAGAATTATCATCAGAAGCACAGTAGAAAACATGGTCCATACATCTCACAAAGATGTAGGTCAACCCACCATCAGAAACACTTAATCATTAATTTTAATAAGCTGAGGGGGTGAAGAGGGCAGCATGAGAAGAACACGTCTACATTTTCTAACAATCGCGGGAAGCATGAGGGATTTTTCACTCACATCCCCTAATCCATCTCAGAGGCTTAATCAATATCAGGGGACCCTTCATCATCATTAATTGATTTGAAGAAAAGTCTCTGCTTCCAGTTTACATAACAAAACAGCCAGAGCCTCTATTGAGGAAAGGGTTTTAGCAATGTTATAAAATTTTGGATTAGAAGAATTGAGAAGTTTAACTAAAAGAATTGGTCTTTGAAGTCCCACTCGCACTTAAAAGCATTACCCTGAGGATAACTGCCCTCATTGGTTGATGTTTAACATGTCATTTTAGAATCAATGGATGAAATTTGGGCTGGAAGGCACACGGGGCTGCATGTAGGGGAGGGGACAGTGAGGCATAGAGGGGGAGTTATGTAGCTCAGCATTGCATGCCCAGCTCTGCCTTTAGGAAGCATCCGCAGGTGTCACAAGTGTGTCATATGGCCAGCTCTCTTAGTTTTATCTGTAGAAGTTGAGGTAATTACACTACATTAGTCAGGATTCTCTAGAGAAACAGAACCAACAGGAGATTTTATATATAAATGAGATCTGTTATAGGGATTGTTTCACATGGAGGTGAAGACCCATAATCTGCTGTCTGCAAGCTTGCTGGAGAGCCAGGACATGGATGGTGAATTTAGTTCGAGTCTGAAGACCTGAGAATAAGGGGGACAGACATTCCAGGCCAGGAGTAGATGAATGTCTCAGTTTAAGGAAAGGGAGCAAAGTTACTCTTTCTCTGCCTTTCTGTTCTATTCATATACTCAATGGAATGGATGATGCCCACACACACTGAAGACGGCCACCTGCTTTACTCAGTTCACTGAGTTACAATGCTAATCTCTGCTGGAGGCATCTTCACAGACACGACCAGAAATACTGTTTTACCTGCTATGTGAGCATCCCCTAGCCCAGGCAAGTTAACACATAAAATTAACCATCACAAACGCCTATTCTACTTATGCTGCAGCATTGTTGAGATGATAAAATAAGCAGTAAATAAATAAGTGCTTTTCAACATGCAAAATGTTGTGTACTATAAAGCATGAGCTCACTTAGAGAGGTGTGGAGGACAAAGGACAAGCACCCACGTCAGGAATTCAGTAAGACCACAGGTTCCCTCCTTGACTCCTTTAAAGACTGACTGTGTGATCTTAGCAAGCCAATTCTCTGGAAAGAGATCTAGGAAATGAGGTTGGACAATAAAGACACTTTGATTTGACCCGTTAACTAGTTTTACCAACATTGCAAAGTCATAGCGATAAATGCTGGGAATGAAATTTTCAAAATACAGCTTTTAACTATTCTGTGTAAGTTGAAAGTCTAGTTGAAGGTGTATCTTTTTATATAAAGTTATATGTACAAATTTTATTCATTGAATTTTATAGAATTTTGGAAAGCACTTTAGTTTCATAGACATTTACTACGGAAATCTTACTGTTGACTAGTAAAGATGGCATCAGCACCGTTGGAGATTTTCTTTGCATTAGCTTGGAATAAATTTTTTTGCAAAGGTACAACAGACTAAAAGGATAACTATAAATCTTCATTATCAAGCTTACAAAAGAATATTGAGAGAAACTGTGAAATTTAAGATCAAATGAGATTTTTAAAGCATATGCAATTATTTACTGAATATGTATAGTTGGAATAATTGTTCTTCATAAAATTGAGAAAGACACATTAATAAATTTTAAAATAAACCAAATTAAGGTATGTACGTGTGTGCATTATTTCTGTGTTTCTTCCTTGAGCTTCCTTTGTGGATGAGTTAAGTTTATTGAAATTTTAATATTTCATTTGTCCATTAGTTCTCATATATTTTCTGTGTTTTCTTATACTTAGACATGTCTAATGAATCAACATGGGCTGCCTGCTCTCACCAGTAAGCCCCCAATTTCACAAGCTCAACAAAAAGAAGTTTTATTTATTTCTCACTTTATATAGAGTCCATATAAAGTTGGGTTGGGGAGAGTGGCTGCTCCACATTCATCCATGGACCTAGGGTTGCTTTCACATTCCCTGGGAGTCAGGCTTCCCCACAGGATCCGCTGGACTTGGCCTGCAGTTGGGGAAAGAGAAAGAGTGGGAAGAAGTATGGGAAGGTTTACAGCCTGGCCTGAAAATGTTTGTCTATCTAGAGTGATCATATAATTTATCATCCAAACTGGGACACTTCTGAGAGCTAAAAGGCACCATGCTCCTAATAATGCCAGGATGACAGGCATGAATAAGGGCTGCTCTGGGCACACTGAAATGCATGCAGAACAATTCTATGTATGTCCTGTCATCATAACGCGGTCATGCGGCCTCTGAGCTGCAAGATATAATGGAAAATGTAATGAGACCAGGAGAAAAAGAATATGAGAGGTGGCCGATGCTGCAATGTCTCCGACTCATGCATCCCGGTGCATCAGTCTGCTAGTATTTCAGCACCTCCTGAGTCCACAGGATTAGAAGAAGCCAAGCCTCATGTAAGAAAAAGTAAAGTAACATTTGTTGGGTGTCTACATGGTGGGCTCAACAATTTTGCAGAGTCACTTAATTCTCAGAAGAAATTTTGGGGTTGTTATTATCATCATCACTACCACCACCACATCATCATCATCATCATCATCATCATCAACTCATTTTTAAGGATGAAAATATTAAAACTACAAAAGATTAGCTATCTTTTTATGACAGCCAGTAAATGGAGGAGCAGAGTTTCAATGCCAGATTCAGCCACACACAACTCTTGTCCTTTCTATTGTCCTAATATTGTTCAAAGAAATGCACAGAAGTACAAAATGGCCTTTGCTCTCCAGGCACTTAAAATGTATTTAATAAACAAACAAATAATTTTATGCCATTGCTTATTAATTCTTATACTGTTTCTGATGGATGGGTAGACACTGAAGATCACTAGTAAATTATTACTTTAAGAATCATGGTTACTGTCTTCATAGAGTTTGTAGACTGGAGGAGAGTCATTAATCAAATAATCACATGGATAACACAAAATTTCAACTGTGAGAGCCCACAAAGGAGATGAAGCCGTATTCTATGAGAGTTAACAAGATCTGGCTTATTCTATACAGACTTGTAATTTTTCTTTTCCCCCCAGTTTTTGTGTTTCTGTCACATAAACAATATGTATTTGCAGAGCCTGGAGGCAAAGGAGGGATCTTGAATCACAGACAAGAGTCAGTTGGCCTGAGATTGTTGTGTATTTTTCAGGAACAATCAACTCTGACCCCCGAGAAGAGCAAACAGCACTTGACAGTGCAGGTTCCTATCCTGGGCCTTTGGGGTCATACTGCAGGTCTAGTTACTGTTTTCCAGAAATGCATTCCTAGCTAGGCCTCTCCTAAGCCTAACAGGGAGAAGAAAACACATAAGGCAGCCAGCCAGCCAGCCAAACAAAGACACAAAACTAAACACCTTTCCCATAGGAGTATGTGATCTGCAAACAAAGGCCTGAAATTGTAAGATCTAAGTCAAATTTCCCTGTCAGTACTAGCGTTGAGGTGTGCTGCTTAGATAAACTATGCTTTGATCTACTAGATGTTTTATGCAGTGAAATAGAGAAATCACCAGAATATAAGTCAGAATAATATCCATTTCTGGATTACATTTTCCTAAGACAATTATTTAGCCTCTCAGGTCCTCAGTTTTCTGATTTGTGGGAAAAGAATATGAGAATGACTACAAACAGTCTTTATTTACCGTGAGGTCCTTTCCACAGCTCACTCATTTAATCATTCCCAAAATCCGTATCCAACCACTGTTATGTAGATAAACAAACTGGGGTGCAGAGAGGTAGGGTAATTTTCCCACTGTTGTAAACTGGAATATGATAATGATAGGCTTCAAATTTAATTATGTATAAGATCTACATAGCTGTAAAACCATATGTTTCTAAATTTTCTCCAAAAAGAAAGTTAACAGGTAAAAAAAGTTTATAGTATAAGTTTATGGTATGTACTTATATATATATATGTAAACAAAATTTACTTTCACAAATTTGTAGAAAGTTTGAGGAAACATGAAGTGTGTTTCATACTCATATACACAGCTTCAAATATGTTTTCTCACTTATCAAAAATAAGAAATCCAGCCCAGTTGCTGTGGTTCACCCCTGAATCCCAGCGCTTTGGAAGTCTGAGGCAAGAGGATCGCCAGAAGCAAGGACTTTGAGACCAGCCTGGGTAACATCGTCAGACCTTGTCTCTACAGAAAAAAAGAGAAGTTAAGCTCACAGAAGTAGAGAGTTGTGGCCAGGGCTGGGATTGGGAGATTCGTGTTAAAGTACACAAAATTTAAGTTAGCTAAGAAGAATAAATTCTAGAGACCTGTTATACAACACAGTGGCTATAGCTGAAAATTGCTAAAGGAGTAGATTTTAAGTGTTTTAATCACAAAAAGTAAGTATATGGAGTAAGGTTTATATCAGTTAGCTTGATTTAGCCATTCTACAATGTGCACACGTATCAAAACCTCATGTTGTGCATAACAAATACATACATTTTCATTTCTCAATTAAAAATATATAATAGTAATAAAATATCAGCATGCTGGAGAGTATGTGGAGGATGGCATTCTGCGGGCAGAAGTATAAACTAGAAAATTGTTGTGGGGGTAATTTAGAATTTTATGTTCAAAGTCTTAAAATATTGATTTTTTGGAGATATCTTAAAAATTTAATATTTCAGTTAAAAAATAATGATTTTAAAAAGTATCTTTAGCCAAAGGACGCCATAGTACACAGCCTCTGAATACCATGTTCATTAACAATTAAACTAGAAATCGTTCACAATATATGTTATGTAAAAAATGTGTGGCACAAAAATGATACATTCAGCATAAGCTAAAGATCAGATATATGTTAATATGGGGAGAGACAGAGAGAGAGACTAGATGTAGCAATACCAAAATGTTATCAGTCTTTTTCTGATTATAAAATCTAAAGCTTCTTTGTTAAAATAGCGTCCACAATTTCTATTATTTATTTTTACAACGAGAAAAAAATAAGCTTAATTTATAATGAAATAAAATGTAAGAATATAATTATTTTAATATGTATTAGATTAAAATGTGCTCATAAACCTTAACGGTTTTGAGAGCGTCTGGAGTTTTTATTCCATCCATCCTCATCCTTGCACAGTGCCTTCAATAGGCCAACGCTCTAGCTCTGATAACGTCCACCGCAGAAGCAGCTATGCAGCAGTCAGAAGCTCAGGAACCACGATTCATATCTGTGCCAATAAGTGTGAATGATTAAGGGGCTTCCTTTATTTTATTACCTTCTGCTCAGATTCTGGCTTATTTCCCACTGGGGATTACCGCGGACAAAGGACCTTGATTCTTGTTTTCCAAGTATTTGTGTGAACATTCTCTGAACTTGACCTGTCTGGCTGCCCAGGAACCTGCCAGGGGAGCCCAGGGTCCTCTGAGCTGCTCTGCAGGGCTCAGCTGCCTCTTGCACAGACTGCCCTGGGCCTGGCAAGGATCTCACAGAGAGAGGGGACTCAGAAGAGACCTGTTCTCCTAGGCCCACTGATTCCTTCCCGTGGAAACGGGAAGTTTTTCCCTTTCCCTCTTGCAGCTGACCAGCGTTGCCCCGGACGAGGGTGAGATATCTCTGCCAAAATCTATTTTTATTTTTGACCCTAACAAATCACAAAAACTGCTTTAGTTTTGAACAGCTACAAAGATGGCAAATAACTTCATTTCCTACGATTTTCTATATTTACACACGCCCCAACACACACACACACACACACACACACACACACACATACCCCTATCCCAGCAGTGTAAATACTATTTCAACAAGGGACAGAAGCTGGGGAAGTAGACTGGGAGATGTTGGACAAAGGACACAGAATTTCGGTTACACAAGAAGAATAATTTCAAGACATTCATTGTACAACACGGTGACTATAGTTAATAATAGTGTGTTGTATACATGAAAATTGCTGAGAGTCGATTCTGTGTTCTTACCACAGAAAGATAAGCATTTGAGGTAATGAATATGTTAATGAGGTTGATTTAGCCACTCCACAATGTATGCATGTGTGTGTCAAGACATCACGTATACCACAAATTAAAATGAGTAAATTTGTCAATTAAAAATTAATAAATAAAACAATACTATTTCAGAAAAAAAAAACAGCCAAAATATCTGATGATATAGACACACCCTGCACGTGTACTCATGATTTTGTGGGTGAAGTACATCCAATTTCAATAATGTTACTTTGAGGTTAGTGGCAGAAAGAAAGGAAGAAGGCAAATCCACAGACATATAGAAAATTCTTACCATATCCTTAAGATTTCTTCATAGTAGTAAAAATCCAAGGATAAAAAGAGGATGAAGAATTCTGTCTGGCTGAGGGATTCTGTCTCATTTTCAATATGCTTAATGTACCGTGCAGGTATAGTCTGAAAGATGTCATTGCAAAGGAACATGTGACCAGCGAAAGGGCCTTGGCGTTTTTTTGCCACTGTTATTACAGCCAAAATCTACCACTGCTAGGCATTATCATTGGCTCTCTCAACTGTGGAGCATTCCTGATCCGTTGCAACTCTAAGTCTCATTAAACACACATAGCATAAACCCTCTGCTCTCTGTAACAAGGACATGCCTAAAAAAAAGAAGCAGTGTTAGAAGTCCCTCTATTTCTAATACTGTTAATTTAATGCATTCACCAGAGAAAACAATCAATAAATTGAAGTGTATCAGAAGTGGTGAAGTGTGAATAGAACAGATTCTATGTTTGAGGACTGGTGGCAAAGTGTGGAGTTTCATATGAGTGTCTGAGCCAAATCCTCTACAGAAGTTTCCCTTTGCATGTGTCTTTTTGTGTCACATTTAAAAATAGCAGGGCTTGTGGACAATGTATATCAGCTTCATATCTGTATTGATTTTTTATTCTTTCTGAATTGAATGTGAATATAAATAAAACCTTGACCTTCATATTAAGAGCCACACCAAAAGCCTCCTTTGTTTGCAAAGGATATCACTAGGCTCCTCTATAAGAAGCTCCAGGGTGAGAGGAACATTAAAAAAGCTCAACATTTTCTGTTAGAAATTCAGAAAAACCTTTCATTTTTCTTTCTTTAAATATAAACTCTATATAACTTCTGTCAAAAGCAAAGAAAAGCCCAGTGGGTACCTGAGCTGTGGCAATATTTCACCAGCTGAGAATATGAATGTGCATTCATAAGCGGGATGCCCCTTGACGCGTGGAGGAGGGAAGGGTCTGGATAGAAAATCAGAGTCCCATTCTGATCACATCAATGGCAATGCCTGAATTTTGACGTTAATTTTTTAAAAATTATTTATTTTATTTTATGCATAAGAACCTAGAATTGGACATTAACTTGGGAATGAAATCGTCATGCAGATTGAAATTAAGAACGGGAGAGAGAGATTGAAAATTAAGGTCAGAAAAGCAAAGAGCAGTGGAAATATTTAACCAAGTATTTTATAGACTCTCACATGTATTCAAATACAAATATACAAACTGTGTCCATTTCATGAAATCTAAAGCAAATCATGAATGGACGGTTTAAAAAATGCTTGTCTTTGTTTTGGCAAAACTTTGTTTTTATTTTAAGTTTTCGGGAAAATCTGCATTACATTTAAAACACAAACAAACAAAACCCCCAATAATAGTATCATCCAGTCCTAATGACACCAATATTCTAAGCCAGGGAGCCTCTGCTAAACCCTGGCTTTGTATTTAGTTATGCAAATATTTATCAGCACCTTAATGGTGCTTCCAATTTCTCTTCAGAAAATGAGCTAAAGAGGATACAGTGAGAAGACCACCACTTACAAACCAGAAACTGGGCCCTTGCCAGCACCTCATCTGCCCTTGGATTTCTCAGCCTCCAGAAGCATGAGAAATAAATGGTTGCTGTTTATATGCCACCCAGTCTATGGTTTTCTGTTACAGTAGCCCAGAAAGACTAACGAGGCAGAAAAACAGACAAGACAGATAGATAAAATTTTCCTTCAGGTAGCCAAAAATAAAGCGGAATTTATCAGCTGTCAAGCAATAGAGGGAAGCAGAGCACTAATATGACATCATTTAAACATTTTGACTTAGCTCAGCCTGAAGCCAGATAAACACCCTGGACTTTCCGTTTCACAAAATCCCTGTGTTGACCTATGACTTAGAGGAAGAAATGAGGTGAGAAGGCACCACATACCATTCTTAGGTCCAAACCAGCTTGTTAAATCCCGGAACAGACTAACTTGAAAATGATTATTGGACTAGAAAGACTAGTTCATTTCAAGATACATGAATTTAGCACACACTGTGTACTAGGTACTTACCATTAAGACATACTCTCAACCCTGGACAGCCATTCATCTTCAATGGACATTCACAATTGAAATATAAATAATTCAGCAAGGCCTTGGTGAAATGCCTGCTGTAAAGATCCATCTATATATTCAATTTTTACAAAAGTATGTTCCCCTTTTTATCAACTTGCAGTTTTCCTCACAAAGCTATATTTCATAGCAGCCTAACTGTATACTGCATTTTGACACCCTTTTCAACAAATGGTGCTGGGATAATTGGCTAGCCACATGTTAGAGAATAAAACTGGATCCTCATCTCTCACCTTATGCAAAAATCAACTCAAGATGGATTAAGGACTTAAACCTAGGACCTGAAACTATAAAAATTCTAACAGATAACATTGGAAAAACCCCTCTAGACATTGGTTTAGGCAAGGATTTCATGACCAAAAATCCAAAAGCAATTGCAATAAAAATGAAGATAAATAGCTGGGACCTAATTAAACTAAAGAGTTTTTGCACAGCAAAAGGACCAGTCAGCAGAGTAAACAGACAAACTACAGAGTGACAGAATCTTCACAATCTATACAACTGACAAAGGAATAATCTACAACAAACTCAATCAAATCGGTAAGAAAAATAAAAACAATCAATCTCATCAAAAAGTGGGCTAAGGACATGAACAGGCAATTCTCAAAAGAAGATATACAAATGGCCAACAAACAAATGAAGAAATGCTCAACAACACTAATGATCTGAGAAATACAAATCAAAACCACAATGCAATATCACCTTACTCCTGTGAGAATGGCCATATCAAAAAACACTAGATGTTGGCATGGATGTGGCGATCAGGGAACCCTTCTCCACTGCTGGCAAGAATGTAAACTAGTATAGCCACTACGGAAAACAGTGTGGACATTCCTTAAAGAACTAAAAGTAGAACTATCATTTCATACAGGGATCCCACTACTGGGTATCTACCCAGAGGAAAATAAGTCATTATTCGAAAAAGATACTTGCACGTGCATTTTATAGCTGCACAATTCACAATAGCAAAATCATGGAACAAACGAAAATGCCCATCAATCAATGAGTGGACAAAGACACTAATTAACAGCATTTGCAATGACCTGGATGAGATTAGAGACTGTTATTCTAAGTGAATTAACTCAAGAATGGAAAACCAAACATTGTGTGTTCTCAGTGATATGTGGGAGCTAAGCTATGAGCCCCAAAGGCATAAGAATGACACAATGGACTTTGGGGACTTCGGAGGAAGAGTGGGACGGAGGCGAGGGATGAAAGACTACAAATAGGGTGCAGTGTGTACTGCTCAGGTGATGGATGCACCAGGTTCTCACATATCTCCACTAAAGAACTTACTCATGTAACCAAATATCCCCCTCTACCCCAATAACTTACGGAAACATAAAATTAAAAAACAAAAACACTGGAAGAAAGAAAAAGAAAATGAGCCAAGGATAGCTCAGATTGATTGATGTAGTACAGAAAAAGCATTGAGAATAGTACCTGACTCGAAGTCAGTGCTCAGGAAATACTAGCTCTTATTATTACTGCTTAACTACCAAAAAAAATCCAAAACTTCCATGAAACCTCATGGAATCACTGGGAATATGGAGGTATATGGGGGTGAGAATTCTAAGTTACAGAAGACTATGACTGCATATCAAATACATACATACACATATACACATACTTATAATATTCAAGTACACTTCATAACCTGGTTTGATGAATAATGTATCACCAAATAAACTAATTTAAGCAACAGTTAAATACAATGAATGTAAATGACCATTCCCAAAATTCTGCAAAATGTTTTTTCAAGCCATTAGTGATTTCTTCTTAGTCTTCCATTTGGCCATAAATTTGCTTGTGCGTGTAATGAGAATAGTTTAAAAACGTAGTATAAACATTGCCTTAAGTTCCAAACGACTGAATACTTCATAAATTAGCCTTTTATTCTGCATTAACTGCTGGTTAAAGAATGTAAAATTCTGGCTGAAGGTTATAAGCAGTAGACAAGAGTTGACAGTTGGAAAAGAAAACAAGTCCCAGAGTCATTTGAAATTATGCTTAGGGGTAAAGCTGTTTAAAAAGACACTTTAGAGTTCAGATATTCATGTGCTTCCCCTTCTGCCTTTACTCCCTCTTTCCATGCCCCTCCCTTTCTCCTTCTCTCTCTCCACTTCCTCCAAAGTATAAATCAGTTGCTGATACAGTTTGACTGTGTCCCCAGTCAAATCTCATCTTGAATTTTAGTTCCCATAATCCCCACGTGTTGTGGGAGGGACTCAGAGGGAGGTAACTGAATCATGGGAGAGGTTACCCTCAGGCTGCTTATGCTGTTCTCATGGTGGTGACTATGTTCTCATGAAGTCTGATGGTTTTATAAGGTGCTTCCCCGTTTGCTCAGCTCTCAATCTTCTTTTTTCTGCTGCCCTGTGAAGAAGGATGTGTTTGCTTCCCGTTCCAACATGATTGTAAGTTTCCTGAAGCATTCCCAGCCATGCTGAATTGAGTCAATTAAACCTCTTTCTTTTATAAATTACCTAATCTCAGGTATGTCTTTATTAGCCGGGTGAGAATGAACTGATACAGTTGCCAAGTGCTTTGGAAGTGCTGCAAGGAACTGCAGTTGGTAGAAGAGGCTTCACAGAAGAACGTGGCATCAGACCAGGGCCAACAATACTGCATTATTTTTCTACTTTAAGGTAAATCCTACTGTATCATATAGTTTTTTAGAGGGCCACTAAGAAAAAATATGTTTCTCCAGTTAAATGCTAACACAGTGTCAATTTTAAAACACATTCCAAATTGGGAGCTCTCAGAATATAAATACGATTTTATAAAAAATTTAGAATTCCTGAATTTCTGTTAATAGAACATGGTCATCTTCCAGAGAATGGAAGAAATTATATTTTAATGCTTCATTTTTTTTTGTTGATACAAGAACTAATTATTTCTTTAAGTCCAGCACTAATTCTTCTAACTGATCTACATCTCCAAAGGCTGCCTAAAGATATATCTATTCTTAAAGTTTGCTGTATTACAGGGTTTTTTGTTTTCTTTTTTTCACTTATATGCCTGTGGCCTCTAGTAAATTCTAAGTACTTTGGCAGCAGGCCCATTCTATTCCTGGTTTTATTTTTAGGTGTCTGACAAAGAGAAAGCACATTTTAATAAACCAACAAACGTTGACTGCCTATTGAATGCTGAAAGAATGCAAAAATGTTAAGAAATATCTGAAAAATTTTGTCTTTGGGCTTCTACTTCTGGCCTAAATGGAATACAAGAGATCAGACTGATTTCTCATACGTAATAAAAAACAAAAGGGATAACAGGGAGCAAAAGACAGTGATGCCCTGGGTGGAGGGGGAGGGGGTGGGAAACAAAACAAAACAAATTATGTGAGTCTTAGGATCACCCAGCGTACTGCCTTGAGAGAGTATCAGGTCCATTGCATAGGGAAGGGGAATCCAGGCAGAACACGGGAGATTCTCCAAGGTGAGGGCACAGAATACATCTGGGGAGACCTTGGCCGTTCAGATTCTCAGGGACAAGTTTTGGAGAGGAAACAGCTGCACAGATGCAGAACCCCAAAAGTCTACAGAAGGTCCCCCCAAACAATCAGCTGAGCACAGATCAGCAAATGCATGTGAGGATATCATTTGAGGCGAAGGAATGAAGCATCAAAAGCCTGAAGTTTACAGTGTCCTGTGCTCATACACAGCCAGAAACCGTGCCTGTTCCACCAGCCAGTCAGGAAATCTCAAGATTCATAGCACATTGGGTCAAGAACACAGAAGGTCTTGCTTCAATAGTGAGGAACAATTGCTCTCCTCAGGGTGCTGCTCTATTCTCATGTAACAAATGATAAAAGCATACCCTCCCTAAAATTCATATTAAAGAAAAGAAATCAGAATTTTTAAAGACAAGAACTAAGTTGATGGATCATACCAGATTCAAGAATTATTATAAAGTTAGAGTAATCAAACAGTGTACATGGCTCACGCTTGTAATCCCAGAACTTTGGGAGGTTGGGAGGCTGAGGTGGGTGAAGCACTTGAGGTCAGGGGTTTGAGACCAGCCAGGCCAACAGGGTGAAGCCCCGTCTCTACTAAAAATACAAAAATTAGCTGAGCTTGTTGGCGTGTGCCTATAATTTCAGCTACTCGGGAGGCTGAGGCACAAAAATTGCTTCAACCTGGGAGGCAGAGGTTGCAGTGAGCCAAGATTGGCCACTGCACTCCATCCTGGGTGATGTAGTGAGGCTCTGTCTCAAAAAAAAAAAAAAAAAGAAAAAAAAAGAAAAAGAAAAAAATACACACACACACACACACACACAAATAAATAAATAAATAAATAAATAAATAAATAAATAAATAAAAGAAAAATAGCTGGGCGCCATGGCTCACGCCTGTAATCCCAGCACTCTGGGACACTAAGAGGGGGCAGATCACGAGGTCAGGAGTTCAAGACCAGCCTGACCAACATGGTGAAACCACGTCTCTACTAAAAATACAAAAATTAGTCAGTCATGGTGGCGTGCACCTGTAATCCCAGCTACTCAGGAGGTTGAGGCAGGATAATCCCTTGAACCTGGGAGGCGGCAGTTGCAGTGAGCCCAGATCGGGCCACTGCACTCCAGCCTGGGCAACAGAGCGAGACTCCGTCTCAACAAAAAAAAGTCAAAAATATTTGTACAGGCATTTCACCAAAGAACGTATATTGATGGCAAATAAGTACATTAAAAGATTCTCAGTATTACTGTTCATTAGAAAAATACAAATTAAAAGTTTAAGATGTGTTATGACATAATTCTCACTCCATTTATTCATGTACTTTTCAGTTTCTCACAATGATATTTATTTTTTAGTGTTGAAGTCTTAGACTTTACTAAACTTATTCCCAACTACTTTATGATTTTTATTAATTTTAAATTATGTGACACTAGTCTATATAAGTTACAGAAGTCTTACAATGGTATAGATTCATGCTCTAAGGTTGGATATAATTTTTGTTCCCACGCAAAATCATGTTGCAGTTTGGTCCCCCGTGTGGCTGGGAGGTGGGGCCTGTTGGGAGGTGCTTGGGTCATGGAGGTGAATCCCTTATTAATGGCTTGACACCATTCTCAGGGAATGAGTTCTTGCTATGAAGACTTTTTCCTGTGGGAATGCATTAGCTCCCAAGAGTGTTATTAGAAAGCAAGAATGACCTTTCAGTTTTTTCTCTTCACTGGGTTTGCTTCCTCTTTGACCTTCTCTGACATGTTTTGACCTAGCAAGTGTCCCTCACCAGAAGCCACTGGTGCCATACTTCTTCTACTTCCTATGCTACAGAATTGTGAACGAAATAAATCTCTTTTAAAAATATTGCCCAATCTCAGGTATTCTGTTATAACAACACTAAATGAACTAAGACAATTCACTCCTTCCATTACTTAAGTTTGTGTAGACATGTCTTACTTAGGCACACATACTAAACTCTACAACACAATGCAATTATTTTGTATGTAAATAGTCATGGCTTTTTATACAAATTCATTGAATTAAAATTTATCTAAAGCAGACAATTTGATGAGTTTTGCCACATGTATGCATAACTGTGAATCTGCCAGCACAATCAAGATACTGAACATTTATGAAGTACCTAAAGCACACTTTTTGGCCTCTTTGAAATCCACATGTTCTTCCAGGCCCAACTTCTGGAAAATAGATGCCCAACTTCAGGAAAATAGATGCCCAACTGCATCTATTTTTCTTCACCATAGGTAGAGTCTAATTTGTTTGAATATCTAATAAATGGAATTATGTAGTGTTAATCCACAACTTCTTTCAGTCACAACTTCAAGAAAACACTGCATCTATTTTTTGTCACTATAAGTAGTTTGCATTTTTTTGAGTATCTAAAAGATGGAATTGTACAGTGTTTATTCTTTGTAGTGATGGTTATTTTACTCAGAATAATGAAGATTTGTCCTTGTACTTAGGTGTATCATTAGCTCCACTTTTTTCCCTTCAGTAGCATTTCATGTATTATATGTGTGTCTTTTCTATCATTTATGCATTTTCCTGTTAGGAATATTTGGCTTATTTCAGTGTCTGGCAATTGCAAACAAAGCTGTTTGCACATCTGTGTACGGACTTTATAGAGACATATGTTTCCTATTTTTTTGGAGGAGAGTGAATGGCTGAGTTATATGTATTAGTCATTATGTGTAACTTAAAAAAAAAAAAAAAAAACAGCAACTCTTTCCTAAACAGCCATAGGAATTTTTAGGCCAAATTTTTGTTATTGAGAGGTCAGTTTTCAGTATAACTAAAATATCATGTATATACTTAATGTTATTTCTTTGCATGTAATCTGTATTTCAAACCAGCATATTCTAATAATGATTTTTTTTTGGCCCAAATGTCCTACAATATCACTACAACTTGTGCGGGTGTTTATTTAATTTTATTTATCTTTTTTGGAATATGTTGTTTTTTGACTCTGAAGATTGGTTTCTTCCATCAATTTTTGAAATAATCAGCCATTTGCTCATTGAGTATTCCTTTTATCTTATTCTATTATTTCCCTCTGGTACTGTAACTACATTTAATTTGTGTTTTCCAATTTTAATCTCAATTATGTCACTTAATCTTTTTTCCTTTTTTGTTTTTCTCTCAATTCAATGTCTTACTTATTTTGATCTATAACTTCTTCAGAACTATCTTCCTATTTACTAATTCTCTTTTCAGCTGGGTCTTATGTTTAGTCTTTCTATCGCATCTCTAATGTTTAATATTATATATATTTTAGATTGAATTTGGTTAAATTTTTGGAAACTTTAGAGAAATTCTTGATTATTTCTTATGCTTTTATCAGTTTTTCAAAGCATTATTTTGTTCATATCCAAATGTATGTACTTACACTATATTCTATAGCCAATGATTCTGGTATCTATTGTTTTTGTGGCTCTAATTATATTATTTCCTTTTGGATATTTTCTCTTTCTGTATTTATTTGGAGTTTCTTGGTTATGAGTCCACGTTATTTGAAATTTTATCTGAACTGTGTTAAGTGTGTTTCTCTGGAGAGAGTTTGTGTCTGCTCTGTCAGGTGACTTGTGGCTCTATGTCTAACTTTATTTCACATCTCTTATTAGTGACCATCTAAATCTACAGCATCAGGTCAGAAGGGATGGGCAAAAAACTCTGAGGCAAATGTCAGATCTAAAAATTCCTAATGGCCTAAATTAAAGTTTTATGTCATTCTGTATCCCCCCTTCTCCTGCCAAATATTTTTACTTTTCAGCAAGTACGGTGTATTAGTCAGGGTTCTCTTAGAGGATCATGTGCTAAGAAATCAATAGCATGGGGTGTTTCCACACTATTTAGAATGAGAGTTTAATGTTTTCTTATCTGCCGTATGTAAAAATTAGACTACTTTATATAAATTATAAGGCCAACTTATGTTTTAATATAGAGTTCAATCTCAGTTAATCCAAGACCTAAGGTTTAGTGATTGCTCAGGACCATATAGCCCTTTAATGGCAGAAACTGGATTTGATTCCAGATCTATTCATACTTCATGTAGTATAAATGTGAAATATCTGGGAATTCTTTAATTATAGGACCACATGCTTGTATATGTGATCAATTGACATTCAACATTATCAAAACACAATTAGGCCACAAAAATAGTGGCTACTTTCTGCCCAGATTAAAATATTTTATTTCACTCCTACTAAGTTATTGGTACTAAGGTTTACTTAATCAGGTTGCTAGGAGCTTACGGTCATGCACAGAACATGCGCAAACATACTAATGGTCTTAGAAATTCAGTCTTTTTGCTTTTAAATAATTTTGCTCTTATGATTATTTTTACAAAACAGAAGTAAGCAAACTAGAAAATAAACATGTAAGAAAAATATAAGTCATGGATTTGTAGTCAGACAGAAATGGGTTTGAAATCTTTTTTGAATTGCCAGTTCAGTTATCTGGAAAAACTGTCTACCTTCTATGGAACTCCTTATTTGTGAAACATATACAATGACAGTGATGGTTTAAGCTAACACTAGTGCAGAGGCCAAGCACAGCACCAGACAAACGCTGAGATACTCACTAAAATTAGTTGCCAGCTACTTTTGCTGCAATAATTAACTCAGCAGTCTTCAAGTCAAAGACCTAGGCTGGGCTCAGTTGGGCGGTTCTGCTGGTCTTGGCTAGGCTCAACCACACATCTAGAAGTGTGCTGAGTGTTGACTGATCTAGGATGGTCACTCGGTGTAGCTGAGAAGCTTTGACTCTGTTCCACAGGTCTCTCATCTCCATAAGGTGAGCTCAAACTTGTCCACAAGAGCAAGCATGTAGAAAGGTAGAGGTCTTGAGGCACATGATCACTTCCACTGGATTCTATTGGCCAAAGCTGGTTATATGACCATCAAAAGTTAAGGGATGAGGAAGAAAAATTACATATTTAATCAGAAAAACCACAAAGGGAAATAGCTTTGAGAATGGAAAAAGAGAGAAATGATGGATTGAGGCCAATAACACAATGAATGTACCTCTCTTCCCCTTTCTCTGTGTTTCCTGTGACATAATGCCGACAGTACTGTTCACCTTAATCATCCAGATGTGCCAGCCATTTTGATCTACCCATTACCCTAGTTTTCTACAAGTTAGCATGCACCTTAGGGAGAGTAATTTTTAATGTAACATTTTTAGAATTAAAGCTTTCCAACAGTTTGCACAAGGTAAGAAAGTAGAGAGAGAGAAAAAGACAAGCATCAGAATTGACCAAAGCTCTAAATTGCATATGTTATGTATTTATTTCAGAAAATCCAGATAGTTCTTTCAGTCTTCAATGGTCTAGTGATCTCTTCTGATGATTTTTTATAAGCATCACATGTTATAACTCATCAGGTAGTTTAGAGATGGCTATTGCACATTTCTGTTTAGCCCCTGGCTACGTCTTGGCTATTGTCACTCTCCTAGTTTGTTGTCCTGGCTTATTGACACAGCTCTCCCTCCTCTGACTGAAGAAGGGTCTTCATAAACCTTTCGTTATAGTAACCCTCTTTTAAAACATGTGACAGTTTTTTTTTTTTTGCCTAATCTAGCTATCAATTCACCTTAGATTATGTTTGCAATTCCTGCCTCAATTTTCTTCCCATCTGCTCTTATTTAGTAGGATCCCAGCCTTTTATTCCCACTCCCCCTGTTGTGCTTTCAACCCAGACACACTGTCCTCAGCATGTATTGAATGTGAAGGTTTGCACTGCCTGGGACTCTTAGAAAGTAAAGTTTGACCAGAGGAATTTCACATTCTCCAACGTCACAGTATTTTTCTTTTCTTCCACACCCAGTTCTACTTACCCACAGGGTTTGATATATTTTTTCCTGTACTAAGTCTTTTATTCATTCTTCCTATTCTATTTGCCCAAATCTTACTTTAGCTTGAGGACATTTGCCTTGTAAAACAGGAGAAAACATAGGAGGGGATTTGGGGCAACCTTGAGTGGCAGAGCCTGGACTGGTGGTATTTTTATTTCTAGAGATCTTTGTTTACCGTTAGCTAGAAGACACTTAGTAAATCTATAATCAATAAAGAAATAAGATCCATTCTCATTCCTACATCATTGAGAAAATGTTCCATTAATGATTTTCCTACTGAATTGGCATATGATACGTGATATCCTTCACTCTCTTAATATTCTGACCCTGGCTATTGTCAGTGACTTACTGACTTACTCAGTTGAGCATTTGACCTCATCCTTCTACACTAGCATAGCATCTAATTTAGTAAAAGGAGTTAAGTTTCTTTAAAACAGTGTTATTGAGACATAAATAACATAGCTTATAATTCACTGACTTAAATTATATAATTCAATTGTTTCTAATATATTTATAGACACCTGCAACCATCACCACAGTCATTTTTTTAAAAATTTCATCACCTCAAAAAGAAACCCCACACCTAACCTCCCATCCACTTGGCCTAAGCAACCACTAATATATTTTCTGTTTCTATGTATTTCAAAAAAATAAATAAATAAGTTTTGAAGGCCGCATGTAAGAAAAAATGTAGTATAAATGGTTAAATTCCCTTGAAGTGTCCTTAAAACATATTAAAAAGAGCAATATTTATATTCCAAATTATGCAATAACATAGCATTTATCAATAAATCTAACATAGACAGAATTTCCTCCAGGACTGAAAAAGACAGTTGTTTCTTCAAGTGATCATTACATACATGAATTGGCTTGTGTTTGAAAATCCTGCTCTTAAAAATAATATTTTTATGTGGTAGAGACGCAGCTTGGAAAGATACCCATTCCCTGGGAGGGCCACAGCCCCCGAGACTAACTGGGGAAGATAAGGCTCTGCAGTAGATTCCCTTGAGGGAATCACGTAGTCGGTGAAATGGCTGGGAAGATAGCCATTAATGTCTTTCCTTTCTCCGCTCCCTCCTGTTCTTCTTGCTTCCCCTCTGCTTTTCTTCTTCATCCTATGCCAGCATGAGAAAACAGCTTAAGTTAATTGCAAATATATTGGCTCCGTAAAAGTTGATTCATCTCAGAACAGAACTGAACCCAAGTAAGACAGGCACCTGCCTAAGACCTTTCTGAATTGAAGAAGGTGAAGTAAGGAAACCAGTTTTTCCCTGGTGACAGAGCTCTGAGATACGAATTTTGACATTTGCTAAAACTCACTTTTTCAACCATTTTATGAAGCTACTTGGAAAGAATGAGGCTGAGCTGGAAGGAAACATAGGCATGAGAGATGAGGAAAGTGGCCTGGTGACATTGGTGCTTATCGCCACATTGTTCTCCCCTGTTTAAGTCAGACAATAAATTTTCTCTATTTTTCTGGAGGTCATGTTGGTTTTCTGAACCTGGTGCATACCCCCAAATCTTTACTAATACAAAAACACTAAGATAATAAAGTCTAGCACGTGGAGTTTCTGAGGGGACTAGATAAGACACTGTAGGTAACCCAAAGGCCATCCTCTGCATGTTCCAAATCTTAAAATGTTTCAGATTTACTCCATCTTTAGGAAAGAAATTGTAATGGCTTGAAAACCTCAACAATTAATGGTGAAAAATTAAGCAATTTATTTACTGTTTTCTTATTTCTTTGCCTTCTGGGCTATGACCTGACTTTCCTTCTCTAGAACAGCCCTCTAAGTATATTAGTGGACACAAGGCACAGTGTCAGGACGCTTCCCTCTCCCATTTCTTTGAGTGAGTAGAGGAAGGCAGTATCGCGCTTGGCTTCATCCAGAGTGAAATTATGCACTTCCCCCAACACATACGTATACACATACACACATAAACATTCACATACACACAAATGCATACACATGTATACAAACATACAACTCACACTTACATACACATGCACATACACATCCACATAAATGCACAAACAGCTCATGTACACACATGCACACACATATCACACACACACACACTCAAAACTCACACACAAGACTGACACAATCATAAACACACACAAAACTCACACAGACATAAACACAAAAACATACACACATGCATGCATACATACACACACAAACTACACATAGGTGCACAAACACATGCACACATGTGCACACAACTTACACACAATAAACGTCCACATATACACACATAAACACCCACATACATACATGCACAGCCACAAAAACACACATAAAACTCTCAAACATACACATAAACACATGCAAACACATAAACATACATAACGCAGAAACACACATACACATACATACACAATTCACATTAAACACATGTAAACACACATACACACATAAATACACACATAGACACATAAACACATACACACATGTACATTTGTCAGTGTTGCTAAAAATAGACCATATGAGGAAATAAGTCCTGAGACTACAGAAGCAGGCAGAGATTAAATCACAAAGACTCATTAGCACCATGCACATCAAGTAAGGTTTTGTGGTGATCAACAAAAGGAATCAAGTCTTGGCAATTCATGAAAAAATGAAATTGTTTAGAAGAACATGGGGGTAAACCAAAGAATCAAGTGAGAAAGTGAACAACCAAGAACCACGTGATTCTATGAATCATGACTGAAGGAATCAACAGAAAATAGACATTTTCTATAATTGCATCATTGGCTCGATATTCAAGGGACTGGCTGAGAAGTTCTGACTGAACCAAGCACTCCAGATACTTGATAAAACTTGTTCCTGACTGCAGAGATGGGCAGTGATATCCAAAATGGGGTGTTGCTCAAAGAGGATCCCCAAGTCCATACACAGGGGTTCCAGAGGAAAACTCAGAAATGGCTATTTACATTCACATATCTTTTAGATAAGAAAGACACTATACCTAACAGATAATTACTGTATGAACTGATTTGGCATCCTCAGTCTTCCATGTATCAGATAATTATCTAATACATGCTATATGAAAAGTAGCCAGAAAAAAGGTATGAGGAGAGTTAGTCTATTCAGGCGGTTACAGCAGCACCCTCATTTGTTTAACCTTATCAAAATGAGATTGATAAATGTTCCTCAATTTATGATGTGTTACATGTTAATAAATCTATCATAAATGGAAAACATTAGAAGTCAAAATGCACTTAATAAACCTAATCTACCAAGCATCATAGCTTAGACTAGCCTCCCTTAAATGTGGTCAGAACATTTACATTACTCTAAAGTTGGACAAAATCATGTAACACAAAGTCTGTTTTATAATAAAATGTTTAATATCGTGTGTAACTTATGGAATACTGGACTGAAACGAAAAGTAATGGTTGCACATTGTTACATCACTAAATTGTTTAAGTCTTGAGTTGGGGACCATCTGTACTGGCTTATTTTTTACTTATTTGTTTATGAATTTACAGATAATATTCTCTAATATCAATTGAATATTCTCACAAAAAGAACAGTTATTTTGAAAGATTACTGCAGAAAAGTAGTATATTTAGAATTGTGCTAATAATGCAAGGACAAGTGAACCAGGATGAGAATGGCAGAGCTGAGACTTCTGCTTCCATTGCAAGCTGTTTCTGAGCCCCCTCGAAAGCAAGCCAATGACAACCAGATCCATGCCTTCTAGCAGCTGTCTGCAGGAACGCAAACAGACTCTGTTCCTTCAGAGCAGAGATGACATTTTAATGATAAGTGCAGAAGTAACTGTTTTTTTTTTTTTAAATCACTTCTATTTAGTAAGAACATTACATAAACAGGTGTTCAGAAATATTTCCATCACTGTAATTTTATTGCCAAAAGCAATATAAATCACCTGTTTAAACAAAACAAAAACTTTAAGAACCTCATTTGTGCATTTCTGAAAATCTTGAAAACATGATTTCTCATTTTTTATTTAAAAAGTTTCAGTATAGAGTTTCAGTGGGATTATAATCCATCTGTTAATAATAGAAACATGTAATATCTTCCAGTTAGTTTGGAGAACAACTAATTGACATTGTAAAAGATGAAAATTTGAAGGACAAACTTTAACAAAATTTTTAGCTAATTGGCATATGGGATTTAACACTATTATAATTTAATAAGCACAAACATGGATTTTTTCTGCATATCACTATGAGGTGTCTTTTGCAGCCATTACAGACATTAAAAATCAGCAAATTGAACTGATCATAAATTCATATGTTCAAAGTGTTGTAACAGGAAATTGTCAAACCAAGTTTTCAGATCTAATACACTATATTTAATCACATTGATTACATAAAAGTGTTGTGCTATTGATTATTTTAGACTATTACTTTATCTTTACTTCAACTTTTACATCTTTCTTTTGTGTATTTTTAGTAAATATGTGGCTATTAATAAATTTCTACTAAAAAGCAATGAAAATACATATTTTTAAAATACAATTTTCAAAAACCATGTCTTTGAAAGAAATGTGGAAAAAATCCTGCAAACTTTAATCTCAAGAAGGCTTACCAGGTGTTAGCAAAGAACAGCCAAAGGTGGATTCCTGACTCTACCATTTAGTACTGTCTGTGGTTGCTTCCAAAGGCAGAGTTGGTAGTGGAGACAGTCCTCACATTTCTGGAAGTCAACTCACTTACTAGGTGGCCCTTTACATAAAAGATTTTCTATCCCCTGGTTTAACAGTCGACAAAGAACATAGTCAATGTCTTGAGAGAAATGAGTTTTACTTCTGGAAGAACAGCTTAAGGGTGTGCCTCCACATCTTTGAGGGGCAGAGAAATATCCCTCGGAAGCAAATGGTAATTTGGGGGTTCTCCTCTTAGATTTTTGTTTTCCAATGAAATTTTCAGCCCACTAAAATATTTCTCTAAGAGACTGCATATGGCTGCCCTTTATCACACAAAGTTAACATTTTTGATGTTTACTTGAACAAAGCTTGTACCTTTAACAGTTTTTTGAAGAGATTAATTTTCATTGAGAATGCAAATCTACTTCAAATGTTACAAAACCCAAGCGTCTCCAGGGTGACTGACCACTGGCATTTATGCTGATAATCTCGGTTATTTAAACAGCAGCACCACTGCCCAGAAGCCCAGGCCTTCCACCAGGGACATGAATCTTAAATAACTCTCCTGACAAAGCAAAAAAAACAAGAAAGTTCTTGAATATTTGGTAACAGCACATTAAAGTGTGGTTATATTTATTTGGAGATTTTCAGGTAGACTGATACTGGTTTCTGTACAGAGAAAATACAAATATCAACAACATGGATTAAGAAAAAGTCTGGCCAGTTCAGTTCAAATTGCGTACGTAAATTTCTCATTGCTGTGTGCCCCATATCCACTCTTCCCCTGTCCGATACATCACACCCCCCTCAGCCCACCTAGGACCTTGTTTCCTCAAACATGACTCGGGTGAGAGGCCACATCAGGGGGCCCCTACCTGCCCTGTGCTGAAATACCGCCATCTGGATTCAGTACTACCCTCTGGGCATCTGTCAATCTGAACCTCATACACTGCAGGCCATTCCCAGGAAGAAGTGATCACCTACTAAGGGACCTTTCTTGCAGATCAAAATCTTTTTGATCTGTTGTGACCTTACTAGATACCTCAACATGCTAAGATATTGCATGCATGCCAATGCTTTGTTTTGTCTTCCATAAATCAGTTTATATCTTTCTTTTTTTTTTGTTAATTCTTGCTCTGTCACCCAGACTGGAGTGTAGTAGTACAATCTCAGCTCACCGCAACATTTGCTTCCTGGGTCCAAGCAATTCCCCTGCCTTAGCCTCCCAAACAACTGGGCCTACAGGCACGCGCCACCACACCCAGCTAATTTTTGTCTTTTTAGTAGAGACGGGTTTTCACCATATTGGCCAGGCTGATCTAGAACTCCTGACTTTGTAATCCACCCACCTCAGCCCCACAGAGCGCTAGGATTACAGACATGAGCTACCGTACCCGGCCAAGTCAGTTTATATCTTATAAACAAGTTTTTATTTTCTGAGTAAGCATAAGTGACTCTATTTTAGGTTCAATTTTGCAGTATAAGGAAGAAGAATTTTTTTTTATCTGTACTCTGCACTTGGCATTATATTCTTTACATGAGTATACATCTGCTATTCATCATCTTATGTAGACCTTACCTTGCACTGTAAAGAAGGGATTACTCTTTTATCTTTACTCATGAGGGGACTCACAGCAAGAAAAAGCAGGTTTGCCTGAAATCACCAACTAAAAACAGCCACGGTGAAATTCAAACCCAACATCTCTCTTTCCAAAACCCGTTCGCAGTGTCCTTTCTATGTTAAATGTGTTTTCAACACATTTGGATGTCATTTTCCAGTTTCACTTAATTTCCAAATAAATTGCAATTTATTTTACCTTGAAATTTTACTCCAATATTTTCTCTCAATCCTTCAGTGATGGGTTTTCCAGGTTGTATTAGGATTCTCTAGAGGGACAAAACTAATAGGAGTTTATTAAGTATTAACTCACAGGATCACAAGATCCCACAATAGGCTGACTGCAAGCTGAGGAGCAAGGAAAGCCAGTCCGAGTCCCAAAACTGAAGAACCCGGAGTCCGATGTTTGAGGCAGGAAGCATCCAGCATGGGAGAAAGATGTAGGCTGGGAGAATGGGCCCGTCTTGCCACTTCACATTTTTCTGCCTGCTTTATATTCTAGCCAGGCTGGCAGCTAATTAAACGGTACCCACCCAGATTAAGGGTGGGTCTGCCTTTCCCGGCCCGCTGACTCAAATGTTAATCTCCTTTGGTAACACCCTCACAGACACACCAGAATTAATGCTTTGCATCCTTCAATTCCATCAAGTGGACACTCAGTATTCACCATCACACAGGTACTACGATCTTCTTGTGTATCATTTTTTTCCCCTCTTCTCTCTCTTCCTTCTCTCAATTCAGTCATGAATTCAGGTATTACTACGTGTGTACTCTGCATCTGAAGATCCACCCTCCACACCTCCCTGGTCTTCACTGGCTCCCACCTTGGCTGTGGTTGCATCATACTCTTGGAATGCAGAATCAATTTTCGCTTAGGGGAAAGGGTTTCAACTCTGCCAAAGCTCTAAATTCAGCATTTGGCCATCTTCTGAGATCAGCTTTGGACTAAGTGCATATGTCTAAAAAGAAGATACTGGGCCCAGGTTGTGGTTATTAACTGGTCTGACTTTTGGAGACCCTGCAAGTCTGTAGTTTCCTCAGTGCGCTGTAGAACCTTCTGCCTCCTGGTGTCCTTCCAGAGGTTCACAGCTTTCCTCTCCTGTAGCTCGGATCTTCTCATCTGCCTTTCCTCTAACTTCCTGAAGGTCTTGTTCATTCTCCAATGGGAGGAACAAGATTCTGAACAAGTACTGACATTGTATCATACTCTCTGAAAAGTATTCTTTATTTTATAGGTGGATTTTGTTACATCTGTTACAGTTATGTTCAGCATATATCCTTTAAACCCCTGTTAACTCACACATACTCTGCCCTACTATACGAATCACTCATGCCTAATTCCAAATGCCAGTTTCTAATTTAAAATGGTTTTGCTGCAATTGACCTACAGGTGCCTAGCTTTGTCTAAGTTCCAACATTGTAGAAATATAAAACTACGAGACGTGGTCCTTTATCTCTATGTCCTTCTAATTGAATGGGGGTGTGTTGTAGATTGAATTGCATGCCCTAAAAATTCCTATGATGAAATCCTAACTCCTTATTTGGAAATAAAGCAGTTACATTATATTAGTTAAGATGAGATCATGAGGGTGAGCCATAGTTCAATATTACTGTGTCCCCATAAACATGAGAAATTAAACTCAGAGATGAATACACATCTGATAAACACCATGTGAAGATGGAGCCAGAGATTGAGCCATGCTTCGACATGTCCAGGAACACGAAAGATGGCCAGAAAACCTCTAGAAGCCAGGTGAAGGGCCTGGAGCAGATTCTCCCTCCCTGCCCTCAGAAGGAGCCAACCCTGTGGGCATCGTAGTCTTGGTCTTCTGGTCCCCAGAACTGTGAGAGGATAAATACCCAGGTTCTCAGGTCTCCACCGCATCTACTGTGCTTTGCTATGCCAGCCCCAGGAAACTGGTAAGGAGGTGACATACTCACTTATGAACCAGGCAAAGAATCGTGCACCTGGAAAGTAAAGGAAGCAGTGGGACCACGGAGAGCAATGTGGCTTGGGAGACAGAGCTAGACTCAAGCATGAATCACCCACTTAGCGGCCACTTCCTCTTCAGCACGTTATTTGTCTTTTCTGAACCCCAGTTTTTCCAGAAGCAAGAGCTTGGTGTTTCGGTGGCTTTGTCAAAGGCAACCATGCATACAGAGAGGAGCACACAACAGACACGGCAGTGCCTACAACCCGCCAGACGGAAGTTTTCAACATCAAACAATGGAGCAGAGACCTTAAATGCCTTAGAAGGTCAGAGAAGGAAGGATTCACTGTGAGATAAAAATGCCCTTCTGAAACTTATATCTGATTTCTAATTTGTATTTGAAAACATATTTCTTTTCTTTTTTTCTTTTCTCTCTTTCTCTCTTTTTCTCTTTTTTCTTTCTTTCTTTCTCTTTATTTCTTCTTTCTCTCTCTCTCTTCTTCTCTTTTTCTCTCTTTCTCTCTTTCTTTCTTTTTTCTTTCTTTCTTTCATTGGTTTGTTTAGACTGTCTCACTCTGTCACCTAGGCTGGAGTGCAGTGACACAATCATGGCTTACTGCAGGTTCAAATTCCTGGGCTGCAGCAATCCTCCCACCTCAGCCTCACAGGTAGCTGCTGGGACTACAAGCGTGCACCACCATACCTGGCTAACATTTGTATTTTTTTACAGAGATGGTGTTTCACTATGTTTTTTTAGGGTAGTCTTGAACTCCTAGGCTCAAGCGATCCACCAGCCTTGGCCTCACAAAGTGCTGGGATTACAAGTGTGAGCCATCCAGCCTGGCCATGAAAAGATATTTCTAATAGTGTGGAATTTTAAATTTTTTAGAAAGAAAAATATTAACAAAGTAATACATAGTTGTAAAACCCGTCTGATTTTGTGAATTATCACTTATTTGTGGTATGGATGTCACAATTATTTAATTCCAAATATCTATTCTTTGGAAGAGTATTAATCACAAGCATCTTTCTATTGAGTTATCTGGGATTTGGAAGAGCTAAGTAAAAAGCAAGAGTATGTGATACATTTATGCTGAAAAGAAGTTTAATCCTAATTTCCAAATGATTTGGGCCCCATGCAATTATTTGATATTTTAGACTAAGTTCTATCCCTACAGGTTAGTAGAAAAGTCAGCAAGAGTTCTGAATTATCTGCAAATCTTGTCTTTATTCTATGTCTCTGTTTTACCCACAATTCATCAGAAGCCAGTCCCTCTTCATCCTGGCCTTGACACTCCTTTTAGCCTCAAGTCCAAATGCATTCTCTTCCGATCAGCCAGAGCTGACTACACATAAATGACTGCTTCATGCCCCTCCCTTTCATTGTGCTTCTTCCCTAGGACTAGAAAAGATTTTCTTTCCCTTTCCTTCTTTCTTTCCTTCCTTCCTTCCTTCCTTCTTCCTTCTTTCCTTCCTTCCCTCTCTCTCTCTTTCTTTTTTTGTTTCCCTCCCTCCCTCTCTCCCTTCCTTCCTTCCTTCTTTTTCCTTCTTTCTTTCTTTCTTCTTTCTTTTTCTTTCTTTCTTTCTTTTTCTTTCTTTCTTTCTTTTCTTTCTCTCTCTCTCTTTCTTTCTTTCTTTCATTTTTTTTTAATTGAAACTCTCTCACTTTTTTGCCTAGGATAGAGTGCAGTGGCACAATCATGGCTCACTGCAGGTTCAAATTCCTGGGTTGAAGGGACCCTCCCGCCTCTCTGCATCTTGTCTACCTGTTCAACTCTCATTTATCCTTCAAAGCCAACATCCCTTATTACATTCCTCATGAAGCTGGTCTTTCCTTCTTTCTTTGCACTTCCACAGTATTATGTTTTAATAATAATATCATTTTTTTTTTACTCAATATGGAGTAAATATGGAGCAACACATTCTGCCAGACTGTAAACCATCTGAGGTCTGGGTGTGAAGGGCATGAAGTCATGTCTGAGATCCCAGGTTTTAAAGTAGTATCTAGCACATTGGTAAATGTTTAAAAAAAATATATTCAGGAAAAAGGAAAGAAGAGCAGAGACTTCACTAATCAGAAAGTTAAAAAGTTGGCTAATCTCTTGCAGAGAGAGCTGGCATTTATTGGCTTAGTATGTGCCATGCTGTGCTCCAATCGCTTCAAGAACATGAATGCCATATGCATATGTTTGCAAACACCCTATGAGTTAGGTAGTATTTCTAGCATCTCCAGTTAACAGACAGGGAAACTGAGACACAGATAGGATAAAGACCTTGCTCAGGGTCATTCATCCAGGAAGTGGGAGAGGTTGGGTTCAAACCACAGATGTGTCTGCAGCTGGCATGTGTGAGCTTACCACTAGGCCAGGTAGCCCCTCAAAGGCTAGGAATCTGACTCAGGCCGTAGGACATGTTCTAATGAAAAGTTAGCCACTGGAGAAACTGACAAGCACACTGCAGCCTCCTGCCTCTGTTCCCCCAGCATCTTCTACCACAACCATTCCTGTCCATGCACGGTCCTGTCAACTCTGACCTGTCCCCGCCCCCTCCATGGCAAGCAGAAGCGTTCTATGGTGTTAACGAGGTTTGTTTTTATGATGTTCGAAGGACTTTGCTGGACTTCCCTTCTACCTCATGTCATGATACTTTGTTTAGAAAGTTGTTGCTTAAGGACAGAGCCTATTTGTTCTGAGTTTGATGAACACATACTATAGCATTCTGCTTGCCCCTAGTGTGTGTTTGACAAATATTTGTTGAAAAGATAAGTGATTAATCACACCATAACAAAGAGTCACTTAAAATACTTTAGCATAAAAACAATTGCAGTGATTTAGAGTGTTTAACAAATAAACACAATGGAAAGCCAACATAACATGGAATAATAAAATGCACTTTAGCTTATGTACTAAAGGGCAAATCATGTTCCACAAAAGGTAACCACATAGAACAAATCCACAAGGCAATGGAGTAAGTCTAATACATCTCAAAATACCAGAATCATAAAGGTCAGGCTGCATATTTGAGATGAATCCAATAAGTTATCCTGTCAAACAAGCTATAAGGCAAAAAATTTACTATTCACTTTGAAATTTCTACCTATAAATAAAACATATGGCTCTAGTCTTATTGGTGGGATGTATGGTTTCCTTCCATCTGTGTGTAGGTTTGTAAGATGTGGAAAGTGTATGTGTGTGCATGTTCATGAATGTGAATATATGTGTGTGTATACACACTATATGTATACATGTATGATGTTCATCTATATGTTTAGCAGAGGATTTAAAAGAAGTGTCACTGTTACGCAAAGAATCACCATGACTTAAAACTACGTAAATATCAAAAGCTTCCCTTCTAATTCTCTTTTAGAGAAGAGGGTGTAGTATTCCAGCTCTTTCCATCAGATAAACTGGTCCTACATATGTGCAGAACAGCACCGGAGTATAAATCTGTCTATCTTTAACTTATTTTCTCTTGCAGAGAATACAGGAAAACAGAGATTCTATGTGTATTTTAGCTACTTGCTTGTTTTCTTCACATAATATCACGCACCACCAAAAGTAAGTCATATTCTAAAACTTTAGGAGAAAGTGTAATAGGATGTCCCATTTTCCCTGATGTCATTATTATGCATTGCATGCCTGTATCAAAAGGTCTCATATACCTTATAAATATGTATCTCTACTATGTACCCACAAAAGTTAAATATTAACAAATATGTATATATATGTATATATACCTAGTATGTACCCACAAAAAAATTAAAAAAAGAAGGTCTAATAATCTGTGATTCTTATTGCAACTTGGGAATGTTTTCCCTTGGTCAGCTTTGGAATCATATTCTAATTCATGTTAGCCATGCTCGGGTGCTCTGCCAGTAGATTATTGATTTCCAAAGCCAGAAGATTTTGTTTCTTTAGGTCTATCAGGAAACAATAACTTAGCACAGGCACAAAACTAATTTTTAGAGCTCAGTCATAGAATATCTGTATTATAAAAGTTAGAAACTGTCAATTAGACAAGAGTGTCTCTTTATGATTGAAATGACAGCTGGGTGAGAGTTCACAGTAAGGTAAAATAAGTTCCTGGGGCAGGAGCTCTGTCTCTTGCTATTTTGCCTCATTGCAAAGCACAATGCCTAGCACATGGCAGACACTTAAAAATGGCCTGGAGTCGTAGAAACCAGCTATTTAACTGATATTTGCAAAGCATATTTAAAACGAAAAATAACAAGTACAAACACAAAATGAAGCATTTGAAAATTTATTCAAACATTTTAATTAGCTATTATGGTACACCCTCCACCCATGGTAGGATATTTTGAATGATTTGTAATAACCATGCAGACTGCACAACATCCTAGTGGGTTGTAATGTCCAAGGGCGTGAGGGCCAGTACTTAAAAACATCACAATATCCTTCCCTCTCTTGGGTACTGCTGTGAGTCCTCTCCTCATCAGTTACCCTGTTCCTTATCATACTCCTGCTTGCTATCTATGAAAATCTGACCAACACTGAATTTTATCAGCCATTGACCCTCAGATATGACTGTAAAGTTCCTTGGCATGTGACTTGTGAGTGCCTTATTCTCCTTATACATTTTTCCTTATTGGAGCAGCACCAGGCCTGCGCAAGAGGACGATAGATGAAGGAAGGAAAGACAGTGTGTTAGTAACTAAGTTGATCTTGCAACTGAGAGACAGAGGAAGAGCCACAGCCAGAATCTGTCAAATACTCACACATTTTAATGGTTAGAGTGGAGCTATTTGAAGACGGCTGACGGAGGTGGTTCTAGGCCTGCCTCCATCTCTGTAAGGTAGCTAACAGCTCATATGCAAGGACAGGAGTTGGCAGGCTGAGGTGGGGGGCATCAGGAGACCGACAGTCTTGGAACCACAAGTACACATAAGCAAAGAGAGACCACCAAGCTCCAAAAAGAAATTCAGAGCAGCTGAGCCACCTGCTGAGCTCAGGGATCATGCATTTGCAGAAAATCCAGAGTCTCTGGCTGGAAATATTCCAAAAAATGTAAAAAATAAATAAACTAGCAACTGAAGTGAGCAATTTTGTGTGTCTCTTAATGACAACTTTTGATGTATTGGCAGTGGCATTTCTTCTAAACTACCTTGTTGAAAACAGGACACAGGGAACTAAATTGATATGGGCACTTCGAATAAGGAAGGCATCAGCACCCTGGCTGGGCCTTTATTCATCATATGCATGTGAACTTTAATACTTGGTGTAATGTTTCCTCCCCAATATTTATTCATCAATTCAACAAACATTTATTTTATAGTTATTGCTGATAGGGACGAGACAGGAAAATTCTGGGCAGAAGAGGGTGGGTCCCCAGTGAGGACCTTAGACCAGGGCCCAAAGTGAGAACTTACATCCCTGTTCTCCTGCTCGAATTTTGCCTTTTCCAAAACCACCCATGGCCCCACCCCACCCCATCCTGTGCCTATAAAAACCCCAGACCCAGCCGGCAGAGAAAGGAGAAGCAGTTGGACATCAGAGAGAAGCGGCTTGACTTTCAAGGGACAGCTTGATGAAAAAACCTTAGAAAAGAATCCAGCTGGGGATGGCCGGACTTGGGGAAGATAACCTTCCACCCCATCCCCTTTTCAGTTCTCCTTCCTTCTTAAAGCCACCTCCATTGGCAATAAAATCCCCTGCAATTTCCATCTTTCAATTCATTTGTGTGACCTCATTTCTCCTGGACACTGGACAAGAACTCGGGTGCCGTGAGTGTTAACACAAAAGGCTGCCATACTGACCCTTTGCGCCCGCTGGCAGAAGGAAGCCGCCTCACGCAAAAAGGCCGAGGGCCCACTGAGCTGTTAACACTGAAGCAGTCCATGGGTGGCAGAGCTAAAACAGCACTGTAGCACTCCCTCTGCAGCTTCAGGGCTTGTGGGCACCCTCCCAGATGCTGCCATGGGGCCTGTAAGTTGTGTTCCTCTTGCTAGAGCCCCAAAGCGCTTGCTCTTCTCCTGCATCCACTCACCTGAGTGCCCTCTCCCATGAAGGGTAGAATGCAATGGGTCTGAGTGTGTGCTGTGTGCTCCTGCCAGTGATGAAGTGGCCTGCTGATTCCAGCACTCATGTACTTTAGTTTCTGCCCCATTCACTCTCACGCTCCCTCCTGTGAAGGATTGAAAGCTGTGACCTGGGTAAATGGGGCACCCCTGTCATGAGTCCTGCAAAGAGGTGAGGGAAATATCCTGCTTAATTGCTAAGGTATTGGTAGAGGACTCAGGACTTCCTTTTGGATGCTAAACTCTTTTGAATATGCCATTCGGTAAAAATTTGTCTCTAGCCTCACACACTAATGCATAACTGAATCACCTAAGAATACCAGAAAACCGTAGACTTTGAGCCCATAGGACCAATGTGAGTCCTGAGGTTGTGCACTTTTAAAAGCTTCTGAAAGACATCACCGTTGTTTGGGGACTTCACTTTAAGTAGCAAAGTTGATGGCCAGTTTCTCATAGTTGGACCAGGTACTTTTTAAACATGCTAATTCCCAGGCCCCAACATCAACCATTCTGACTGAATTGGGCAGAGTAGAAACTAGATGTCTGTGCTTTTTCTGTTCTTATTTTTTGAGACAGAGTGTCACTCCATTGCCCAGGCTGGAGTGCAGTGGCACAGTCTCGGCTCACTGCAACCTCTGCCTCCCTGGTTCAAGTGATTCTCCTGAGTTGCTGAGATTATAGATGTGTATCACCATGCCCAGCTAATTTCTTGTGTTTTAGTAGAGATGAGGTTTCATCATGTTGGCCAGGCTGTTCTTGAACTTCTGACTTCAAGTGATCCGCCCACCTTGGCCTCAGCCTTCCAAAGTGCTGGGATTACAGGCGTGAGCCACAGAGCCCAGCCCTTGTTTTTTTTTTTAATTAATTCTCCCATTTGATTTACATGGGGCCTAAGTTTGCAAAGCAGTGCTCAGGGCTGTTCCCTCAATTAGTTGAAAGCCGCTAGGCTTTCAATAAAAAGCAGGTTATGGTGCCCTGATTATCATGCAGCAATTCTACCATAGGCAGAAATGCAGTGGCTAAAATGTACAGACAGGAATGGCTTTGAGTAACCCAATTTAAAAACTGCCAGGTTATTAATGCATGTGAGGGTGTCCAGCCTCCAAATGCTTGAGCTAAAGGTTATGGGTATACTCAGTTAGGCCTCCATGAAAGAGCCCTGTCACTCTCTCTCCAGGTTGCACTCAAGTTATAGACTCTCTTGTCCACAGATTTCCTCCTCTAGCTGCTGAGGCCTGCTGGCTGAGTCTCTGGATGTGGCAAACCTAAATTGTCAGGCAGCACACATAATGCCTTACCCTTCTGTCTGCTGTGAAAGGAAAATAAATCTTGGGGCCCCCAAATCACTAAGCTAAAGCGAAAAAAAATCAAACTGGGAGCTGCTTGGACAAACCTGCCTCCCATTCTATTCAAAGTCATCCCTCTGCTCACGGAGAAAAATGCATATCTGATGGCCTCCTTTGGAAAGGCTAATCAGAAACTCAAAAGAATGCAACCATTTGTCTTTTATCTACCTATAACCTGGAAGACCCCTTCCCACTGCAAGTTGTCCCTTCTTTGCTTTGAGTTGTCCTGCCTTTCCAGGCTGAACCAATGTTTATCTTACATATATTGATTGATGTCTCATGTCTCCCTAAAATGTATAAAACCAAGCCGTGCTGGGACCACCTTGGGTACACGCCATCAGGACCTCCTGAGGCTTTGTCATGGACTCTGTTCTTAACTTTGGCAAAATAAACTTCTTAAATTGACTGAAACCTGTCTCAAAAATTCTGGGTTCACACTGCCCAAATCTGCACGAAACCCTATCAGAAGGGTTGAGAATTTGTAATTTCTAATCTCTTTGAGCTACAAATCTCTTGCCTTCTTCAATTAAGGCTAATGAGGACCAAAAATGGTTCTATACAGATTATCTCTGTTTAATTCTTACTTTGTGAGTTTATGGTCTCTGAGTTATGGTCTCTGAGTTAAAGGCTTGTACATTTAAAGAAATATGAACACACAATTATTTCCACCTTTGGAAGTGTATATCAGTCCAGTTACATGAGGCTACTGAAAATAAAACAAGTTAGACAAAATTCTGTAATTGTTGAACTCATTCTGCTATTACTCATTTGTAGGTAGAAATGGGTAAAAAATGCCAAGGTTGGATTATGCACACATTGATTTATTCATTACTTCCTTCAATACATATTTACTAAGCTTTTTTTTTTTTTTTTTTTTTGAGACAGAGTCTCACTCTGTTGCCCAGACTGGAGTGCAACAGTGCCATCTCAGCTCTCTGTAGCTTTGGCCTCCCGGGTTCCAGCAATTCTCCTGCTTCAACCTCCCGGGTAGCTGGGATTACAGGCATGCGCCACCACTCCTGGCTAATTTTCATATTTTTAGTAGAGATGGGGTTTCACCATGTTGGCCAGGATGGCCTCGAACTCCTGACCTCAGATGACCTGCCCGCCTCGGCCTCCCAAAGTGCAAGGACTACAGGTGAGAGCCACTGTGTCTGGCGTCTAACCTACTCTTGATGCTCACTGCCCTCACATTGACTGCCTTTGAGCTGTTCAAAAGCCTTCATTATAGCTCTCCACTCGGCAGTGCCCTCTATCTTGCAGTCTCATTCTTCAAACTACCTCCCCTCCTGAGTAAGAAAGTGCCAGTTAATCTTTAATATCTGTATGCCCCTTCTTCCATAATAATAGAGCACCTGGGCTGGGTACGTTGGCTCACGCCTGTAATCCCAGCACTTTCGGAGGCCCAGGCGGGCGATCACAAGGTCAGAAGATCAAGACCATCCTGGCCAACATGGTGAAACCCTGTCTTTTTAAAAAATAATAATAATAATAGAGCACCTGTTGTCTGGCTTCCTTGCAGTTAGTTATGGCCATATGACTAAGTTTTACCCAATGGGATATAAACATACTGATAGGGTTCAGGATATGCTACCCCAAAATATGGCATGTTGGCATTTGAGAAAACAGCAGAAGCAGGAAGTCACTCATTTTCTCTGCCCTGTCTCCCTTGAAGCAGGTCATAAGACCCCCATTTGAGAGGTACCCTTCCAATACTTGAAGGAAAGGGAACACACTTATTATCTCTGAAGATTCGGAGATGAATCTGAACAAACAGGCCTTGCCAAATTCCCACCAAGTCATCACCATTATATCCTACCCTCTCTGTTCAATCATACTTCTCTACAATTATCCACTTCTTCATCAAACCTAAGCATAAAAAAACACAAGCTTACCTGTTTCTTTGGTCATCATTTCCTCAGGAAGTCTCCTATGTCACATAAAACTTTTACCAAACAAATTTGTATGTTTTTCTTTTGTTAATTTATCTTTTGTTATAGGAGCCTCAGTCATGATCCTAGCAATGAGTTAGGAAAAAAATCTCTTCTCCCCAGCTGGGCATGGTAGCTCATACCTGTAATGCCAGCACTTTGGGAGGCCAATGCAGGAGGATCACTTAAAGTCAGAGGTCAAGACCAGCTTGGCCAACATGGTGAAAACCCATCTCTACTAAAAATACAAAAAAATTAGCCTGGCATGGTGTGCCTGCCTGTAGTATCAGCTACTCAGGAAGCTGAGGCAGGAGAATTGCTTGAACCCAGAAGGTGGAGGTTACAGTAAGGCAAGGTCACACCAACTGCACTCCAGCTTGGGTGACAGAGCAAGACACTGTCTCAAAAAAAAAAAAAAAATTGCTTCTTGCCTACAATACATTGTATGTGATACTTACTGAAAGTATCCTTAAAGAAAGGTGATATCCTCTTCTTTCTCCCTGTCTCTTCCTGCTGGCTGGAATGTAGATTTAACCTGCGAGGCACAGCAGATAGCAAGATAGAAGGAACCTAAGTCCATAACACAATGGAATGCCATACCAGACTTGGTCTGACAACCTGGTAGACTTCAGTTATTTTATTATTATTTTTTAAGACAGAGTCTTGCTCTGTCTCCCAGGCTGAAGTTCGGTGACACAATCTCTGCTCACTGCAGCCTCTGCCTCCTGGGTTCCAGAGATTCTCCTGCCTCAGCCTCCCAGGTAGTTGGGATTACAGGCACATACCACCACACCTGGCTAAATTTTGTATTTTTAGTAGAGACAGGGTTTCATCATGTTGGCAAGGCTAGTCTCCTCCCAAAGTGCTAGGATTACAGGCATGAGCCACCTTGCCTGGCTGACTTCAGTTATTTTAATAAATTCTGGAATATGGCAAAGAAACAAACTCTTACCTTGAGGCTGCTATTATCTGCAGTATTTTTGTTACTTGCAGGCAAACTTGCCCTATTTGCCCTCTACTTTGTGTGCATGTGTGTATGTGACAGGGTCTTGTTCTGTCACTCAGGCTAGAGTACAGTGGTGCCATAACAGCTTGCTGCAACCTTGACCTCCTGGGCTCAAGGCATCCCCCGCTTCAGCCTCCAGAGTGGCTGGAACTACAGGCGTACACCACCACGCCCAGTTAATTTTTGTATTTTTTGTAGAGATGGGATTTCATCATGTTGCCCAGGCTGGTCTTGAATTCCTGGGCTCAAGCAATCCTCCTGCCTCACCTCCCAAAGTGCTTGGATTACAGGTGTGAGCCACCATGTCAGGCCTCTTTCTAATACTGATCAGCAAGACTTGTGGCTTTCTAACATAAACAGAAGAATATCCTCTCAATAACACAGAACTTTGAGTTGGTCCCTCCTGATTCCGCAAGTTATATATTAAAGGGAGAAAAGGAATTTAGAAAAATCATCTCAAGATAAAAACTCAGCTTGTGGCCAGATGAGGAGGCTCATGCCTGTAATTCCAGCACTTTGGGAGGCTGAAGAGAGAGGATTGCTTGAGCCCAGGGATTCCAGATCAGCCCGGGCTATTTGCTAGTGAGACCACATCTCTGCAAATAATAATTTTTAAAAATTAGCTGGGCGTGGTGGTACACACCTGTAGTCCCAGCTACTTAGGAGGCTGAGGTGGGGGAATAGCTTGAGCCCAGGAGGTTAAGGGTGCAGTGAGCTGTAACTGGGCCACTGGGCTGCAGCCTGGGCAACATGGTGAGATCTCAAAAAAAAAGAAAAGCAGAAAGGAAAACTCAGCTTGCTTGCAAGGCTACTGACTTGTATAATACTATTTTGCTTTCAGAAGTTGAATAATATGTAGCTTTTTCTTTTTGCAACCTTTCCATATCCCAGTTCTGCCAGCCTGATGAACATCTCTACCAACTACAGCCAAGATTGGGTTCTGAGAAAAGCAAAAAAGAAACTCACAAGGATGGTTTTCAAAACATTATGTTGTTACAGTTACCTGAAGGAAAAGAGCTAAGTCTTATTCCTTTGCATTCCTTAAGCTAACAGTCTCTAGTAATTATGGCACCAGGGATGGGTTTCATGAAAGACAATCTTTCCATGGATTGGGGCAGTAGAGGGGTAGATGGTTTTCAGGATGATCCAAGCACATTACATTTGTTGTGTACTTTATTTCTATTACTACTAAATGGCAATATATAATGAAATAATTATATAACTCACCTTAATGTAGTATTAAGGGAGCCCTGAGTTTGTTTTCCTGCAACTAGATAGTCCCATCTGGGGGTGATGGGAGACAGTGACAGATCATCAGGCATTAGATCCTCTTAAGGAGCATGTGACCTAGGTCCCTTGCACGTGCAGTTCACAATAAGGTTCAGGCTCCTATGAGAATCTAATACCACTGCTGCTGCTGCTGCTGCTGCTGCTGCTGCTGCTGCTGCTGCTGATCTGACAAGAGGTGGAGCTCAGGCGGTAATGCAAGTGATGGGGAGCAGCTATGAATACAGATGAAGCTCTGCCTTCTCTCTCTCTGAAATAATTCAGTCAAATACAGATGAACCTCCTGCTGTGTGGCTTGGTTCCTAACATGCCATGGACCAATACTGGTTCATGCCCTAGGGGTAAGGGACCCTGCCTTAGGCCATTTCCCATCTTCACAGCTGCCAAAGCTCATTCTTTTTTGTTGTTGTTGTTGTCTTGAGATGAAGTTTCTTTCTTCTTGCCCAGGCTAAAGTGCAATGATGCTATCTCAGTTCACCGCTACCTCCGCCTCCTGGGTTCAAGCAATTCTCCTGCCTCAGCCTCCAAGTAGCTGGGATTACAGGTTTGCGCCACCATGCCTGGCTAATTTTGCATTTTTTAGTAGAGACAGGGTTTCTCCATGTTGGTCAGGCTGGTCTCAAAGTCCCAGCCTCAGATCATCTGCCCACTTTGGCCTCCCAAAGTGCTAGGATTATAGGCATGAGCCATTGTGCCCGGACAGCTCATCTTTTAAAAACGGCTGACAAATTTATAGAAATGAAAAGCAGATTAGAGGTTACTGGGGCTGGGAGAAAACGAATGGAGAATTATTGCTCAGTGGGTCTAGAGTTTCTGTCTGCGGTGGAAAGGTTTTGGAAATAGAGAGTATTGATATTACACAACATTGTGAATACAATTAATGCCACTTAATTGTAATTCTAAAATCTTTAAAATGGCACACTTAATGTTATATATTTTTTTGCCACAAAATAAAGCTAGAAAAAAATATCTCTTAAAAGAATAGAGGAAAAGATGCCTACCCCAAAACCTTTTAATCATCTCTATCTATTCCTATACCTACTTCTTATTCTATTTTCTAATTTTTATGAAAGCTTTCAGAGCCTAGAGAATGTGACTAATACATGCTGCAATAGTAACCATCATATTTGTTTGCTTAGCTGAATAATTGTAAATAAAAGCACTTTACTTGGAGACTGGGTGTGGTGGCTCACTCCTGAAATCTCAGCACTTTGGGAGGCCAAGGCAGGAGGATCACTTGAGGCCAGGAGGTTGGGACCAGCCTGGGCGACATGGTAAAACCCCATTCTCTACTAAAAATGCAAAAATTAGCTGGGCATGGTGGTGGACACTTATAATCTCAGCTACTTGGGAGGCTGAGGCACGAGAAGCACTTGAACCTGAGAGGCAGAGTTTGCAGTGAGCCAAGATCATGACACTGCACTCCAGCCTGGGTGACAGAGCAGGACTCCGTCTCAAAAATAAATAGATAGATAGATAGATAGATAGATAGATACAGATAGATAGATAGATAGATAGATAGATAGATAGATAGATAGATAGATATAGATAGATAGATAGATAGATAGATAGATAGATAAAGATAGATAGATAGATAGCACTTTACTTGGTACATGTTTTTTTTCCATTTAATGATATGGGGGCAGAAGTACCCAGATTCCTTTTACAGAGAGAGACCATTTACTTGAGCAGAGCTCTGAGGTAAACAACAGTAACAAAAAGAATCTCAGCTGGAGAAGGACTCTGCTTAGAATAATGCAGGGGAGAAGGAATACCTAAATCACACTTAAGCCTGGCAAATCTAGCTCCTTGATTAATTTCCAAATTATCTGTCATCTAAGATTGTGCATAATTTTGTATAAGATATAGAGTTAGCAGGGTAGGGTCCCCTTCATATTTTTGTCTCCAGGAAAGACTTAGTAAAGAAAACCAAAAGTTCCTTGATTACGAAAACTGAAGTATATACTAAAAAAAATTGTTGGGCCGGGTGTGGTGTATCACGCCTGTAATCCAAGCACTTTGGAGGCCGAGGCGGGCGGATCACCTGAGGTCGGGAGTTCAAGACCAGCCTGACCAACATGGTGAAACCACGTCTTTTTAAAAAAAAAAAAAATTGTTGGTGGGAAGAAAAATGATGCTGTACCCAA